>VWZG01004972.1:104933-122795 GCA_013396735.1 Grallaria varia | reverse complement strand
CGGGAGTGTGGCGGGGAGGGGGGGAAGTCGGTCACTGGAGGAAGTTGTAGGACATCTGAACGCGCGGAGCACGTGTTTCCATCGGGCTCATGGCCGCCGCCGCCGTGGGTGGGTGCGGGCTGGGAAGAGCGCTTTGTTCCTTTCGCTTGCCCGGCCGGCACCGGAGTGGAGGCGGGAAGGGATCCCGGCCGCGCCCGAGGCCTGGAGAGGCGGCGTGTGCCGAGGGGCAGCGAGTTTGCAGCGGGAGGTGAAGGCTGCAGCGGGTGTCAGTGACGGTTTCGCGGTGCATGTGGCAGGTTTGCTTGTCCTCCCACCCCCGCTGTTGGCTTTTTGCTCCATTTCTAACTTGCTCAGAGCCTCTTAGGGATTGTGTTAGAGAGACAGAGAGAGGGAGGTGAGTCAGAATGTCTGGCTGGGTTGTGTAAAACCTGCAGTGAAAGCTACCCCACCCCCGCTAGACAGTGGTGTTAGGGCTTTCCTTTGTGTTAGTGCTTCTTTTGAGGAATTTCGTATGTCTTGCAAAACTAAAAAAAGTATCGGGGAAGTGATCTACGCTTTTTTTATGTTTTTCCCCGCTCGTTATTTTCAAAGAAGAAGGCAGTCTGTTGTGTGTATTGTCACTTGAATTGTTCTGCCTAAATATATAATTAGCTTAATTTTGATGCTTATTGCATTTGAACAGATATCTGGAAACATGGCTACTGAACATGTTAATGGGAATGGTACTGAAGAGCCCATGGATACTTCTGCTGCAGTTACCCATTCTGAGCATTTCCAGACATTGCTTGATGCTGGTTTACCACAGAAAGTTGCTGAAAAACTAGATGAAATTTACGTTGCAGGTAAGATGTAAGACTTGCAAAAGCACATGTACAGTATTTTATTGGATTCTGCTGTCTTTGGGCTAAAATAGCAACTTTTTGTGGTTTCCAAAAGTATGGGAACTGCAGTCTTGCCAAAATCTATGGATGTTTTACATTCAGTCCTTTAATTTGTTGTAGTATTTTTCAGAGGAAAGTCCTGAGCCAGGCTACTTGGGCTGAGGGATGGGAAGAAGTACGCAGGTGACCAGAGCAACAGCTGGAATAGGCAACAGATGATTTTTAGGAGGAGTAGGTGATGCGGTCTTTGTGCGTTTTTTTATAGTAGTTGTAAGAAACTAAGCCTTGCTATGCATCTTCTCATGTCAACAGCACTTCATGACAGGCTGTTTGGGCTCATGGATGGAAGGGTTATTGTGTTGGTTTTCTCAGGTGTGGTGATAGCCAGCATTTTTTAAGCTTGATTTTTGGATCGTGGTGGTCATTTTCAGTGCTGCAGTTTATTTGTCTTTATAATCTTCTCAAAACGTACCAAGGTAACACTGCTAGGCAAGCTAAGTCAGACTTTGATAGGTTTGATAGATTCTCCTGAATTCATCTTCAGGATACTGAAATTAAACTTGGCCTGTCTATCATTTGGGTTCCGCAGAAGTCAAATGAATACATAAATGCAGTAACTTTTACTCTGAATCTTAACTGTTTTGCTTTTAATTAATAAAAAGTTGAATACACTTAAATATTCAGCTTCAGGAGAACTGTGTGGTTTATTAGGTATCGTAACTTATTTAATCAGTGATTGCTTTAGAGGTCATTGAGATGTGTTAGATGTGTTAAATATGGTTTGACAAAGATTATTGCCTAAATATACTTAGTAATTTTTTTCTTTTCTCTAGGGTTAGTTGCACATAGTGATCTAGATGAAAGAGCTATTGAAGCTTTAAAGGAATTCAATGAAGAAGGTGCACTGGCAGTGCTTCAACAGTTTAAAGACAGTGATCTCTCGCATGTTCAGGTAATGTTAAGCAATTTAGAATATAATCGTTAAGGGATAAACTACTGGTTGACTGGCAAGAGATTTGTTTAAGTCTCTTCAGTGATCCGTGTGTGATATGTGAAATGAACACTTTAGTAGTTAAAGGTAAAATGAGAGTCAAGCTTGTCATGTTTTCAAAACTGAAGATTATATCTTTTGCAGAACAAAAGTGCCTTTTTATGTGGAGTTATGAAGACATACAGGCAGAGGGAAAAACAGGGGACCAAGGTGGCAGATTCTAGCAAAGGACCAGATGAGGCAAAAATTAAGGTATGTCCCTAAAAGTAAGTTTTGAGGTCTACCTGTTTGATTTTTTGTTGTTTTTTTCCAAAGCTGTTGTGGCAGGTATCTTGACTGTTTTGTAACTGCACTTTTCTTAATAAGGCTGTTTTAGATTGTGTCATTATTGAAAACTGTCACTTGTATTTTTGTTCTGCACTTCTTCCTCTTAAAGTGGAAATTTAATATATTGTTTATTCCTAGAACTGAATGTATATAAAAGCGAAAAGATTTCACAGTCTGCTGTATGTGTTGTTGAGACAGTTAGACTATTTCCCTGTTAAAAGTTTGTGGAAACCTGTCAGCATAGTTACGCGAGTTCAGAATGCGTAAGTTCAACTACTGCTGCTTGGGCCCTTGTGTGCTGTTTGGTTTTTTTTTACACCTCCCCCCCACCCCCTTCAGTTCAGATATAAGGCAGCTCCACAACAGGGAGGAGATGCAAAAATGATGAAAAAAACAGATTGTAATGGATTTAGGATTTAGCCCACTTCTTATGATGTAATCACTGTGCTCATAAGCTGTACCCCAAACTCTCTTAATAAGGGATAAATTATTTCCTGAACCATGTCTGCTGCTAGCAAGAGGCTCCTGTCTCAAGAGTTAAGCATACAATGATTTATTTTAAAATTCTGTGATTAGCAACTTTGCCAAAGCTTAAGGAAAGAAAAACCATGTAAGCATGCTTAGGTGATGTCATAAAAAAACCCCAGAGTCATCATCTTTAACATTTCATATGTAATATGTAAAATGAGCATGTTATATTACAAATAGCTATGTACTTTGTAAAATTTGAAAATCTTTCTTTCTCCTGACTTTGAGGCTGGGATGCCATTCATTGTAAGTTCAGAAAAATTGGTGCTGTTTTTGTTGCTACCGCATAAAACAACAATATTACAAGGACTTTGTTAATAACTTCAAATAGCATAGCTTTTACTGCTGATGGCTATAGGATTTAAGATAACTGCAGTTTTGCAGTTATGAAATTGCTAACTCCTGACTATAATTGGGCTAGTTTAATATGTAGTTTCTTTGTGTTTAGAGCTGATTTGTCTTTGTACAAAATTAAGAAAGCCTTGATTCACAGGAATTTCTCATAGGTTTGCATACTGAATTTCATCTAACATTTTGAATTAGTAGTATATCTGTAGTTATATGTAGTGATTCTAGTGAAGATTAGTTGTCCTGAGATGCTGTATTTGCCCACAAGGAATTTGGAGGGGGAGAACAGGAGAAAGGAGCTAGTTACTACCATGACAGTGGTTGGGTACCTGAAGCAGTCTGTACCGTGTTCCAGGGGTGTAAGCACTGAAACATGTGTTCTTTAACTTCACACTTATGAGTAATCTCATTAAGTGAAGGGTACTCTTGTGCATAAATGTGTGCAGGATTGGACATGCTAAAACAAGAAGTGGCTCAGACTAAGATCTTCCTAATTAAAGGGAAGCTCACTATGCTATTACTTTTTTGGGGGGTGGCTTTTTTGAGTGTGTGGGGGTTGGGGTTTTTTTGTTTGTGTTTTTTCTTTTGGGTTTTGGTGGGGGGGTTGTATGAAAATGAAGTAATTTGGAAAATTGTATGTGAATCTCTAATTTTTTAGCTGGGTGTCTTTACCTGATAGTTCTGTTAATTGTTTTGCAAGTTTCTTGTTGAAGAACTAGCAGAAGGTTTGTTTGCCTGTGGGAGCTTCAAAGCAGTATGGTTTAAAAGGAATTATAAGCATGTCTGTGAATTAAGTGCAACTAAACTTACTCAATTCATATGCAATTTTAAAGTTTTAAGTTTCTTACTTGAAGGCGCTGTTGGAGAGAACCGGCTACACTCTTGATGTGACTACTGGACAGAGAAAGTATGGTGGACCTCCTCCAGAGTCTGTATATTCAGGTCAACAGCCTTCTGTTGGTACAGAGGTAAGAAGATGTTTATGCAGATGTACTCTTACTCATTGGAAATGTTTTTTTATAAACGCACACCGTATGTCTGTTGTAGATATTTGTGGGCAAGATTCCGAGAGACTTGTTTGAAGATGAACTTGTTCCATTATTTGAGAAAGCTGGGCCTATATGGGATCTCCGCTTAATGATGGATCCACTAACTGGTCTAAATAGAGGATATGCTTTTGTCACTTTTTGTACTAAAGAGGCAGCTCAGGAAGCTGTCAAACTGGTAAGTTTTCTTGGGACTTTTTTCTCTTTTTGTACGAACACTGATTTAGAACCAGTGTCCTGGTCCTAATGCTTAAGGTAAACTGTCATTGTTAGATCACTTCATAAATGTCCACTAGGTGCTCTTAAGTGTATTTCCACGTTGCATATCCGTTTTTACTGAATGCTTCTGCTATTTTGTCCTCTTAGATGAGCCTTTATTATTAACCAGAGTTGTATTAGCAATAGGGATTTCTAAGTTATCTGCATGTGGGTGAGTTTTGGATAGCAGTCGTGTTAGGTTTGCTGTGGTACAAGGGCAGTGCTGGTCAGGGTGCCTGTGACTCCTGATGTACTTGTGCACCAGCAGGGGGCCCGCACCAGAAAAGTGCTTCAGAATCACAGAATTTCATAAGATACTTCAGATAGGAAAAAGTCTCTCTTGAGCATTGAAAGTCTGTTCTGTCTGCTGCAACTGAATGGAAAAAGTCATAAATCCTGCCAGCTTAGAAAGCATTTTCTCTGTTCTACACAGAGGTATGAAGTAGTTTGATATAGAATACTCCTAATAATTTTTTTGGGGTTTTATGCGTGAAGTACCCATCACTGGAAAAGAGGATGTGGAGAAACACTACCCTAATCTCGCACAGTGCCTTTGTTTTCCTGGTTAAGTTAAATTTCAATTATTTGAGCTGTTTCCCTACATTGATAGGGCCAAGATCAGTGTGTGATATGACTCTCAAGAGTGCTAACCATAGTCATTCTGAAGTGTACCGATACTGTATTGCTACAATACGGTTAGCACACGTTGTTTTCTAAAATGGTCTATCTTAAACTAAGGTACCCAATAGCGTATTAATGTAAGTCAATTGGTGGAGACAAATCAAGCAGAAAAAGGGATTATGTTTTAAGAAAGTACACAAATGTCTATGAAAGTGGAAGTACAAAAATAATCTGGTATATGTTGTTTAGCTTTTTAAATAAGAACAGTTGGTTGTTCCAGAGTACAGTCAGATATACTGGTGATAACTATATAAGTTCTCAGAGGCACTTAGTAAATGAACAAAACAGAATTTTTCTTCCCTTATCTGGATTTTGCTTAAACAAGTAGTGTTTGTGTAAAAGTAATACCAGATCCTAGCCTTAGTCTTCCACTAAATTATATGAGGGAAGGAGGTACTTGCTGCCCCTTTATGTCTAACTTTGATACACAGGTAGAAAGGGTGTTGTGTTCTGGTTTTCAGTTAGTCGCTGAAGGTAATAGCTGAAAAGTGTTGCAGTTGATGGGGCAGTCTTTCAGCCTTTATGCTAAACTCTTTGAAAGTAGGGTTGGTGTTAAACTGGATCCTGTGAGATTAGTTGACGTTTTTTGATTGTTCCAACTATAGTTGACTGGCTGGTTTGGTGTAGTGTAAGTTTCCCAAGTTGTCTAGAAGTGATTTACAGGAGTATTAGCACATTGTGGCTCTTGAACTTGGCAGAAAATTGTGGGTCTGTCACTTGTATTAGTTACACATGCAATGGGAGAGATTGCTAAAAGACTGCTGAGAAGCACTGAACCCTTGGTTCTAGCCATTTTCATATCTTATTATTTTAACAGGTGTTCTTTTTGATACTATCTATAATCTTCCAATGTGTATACAACTTGTTTTCCAGCTTTCTGGACTCTGGGATAAGAATTCTTCTTTCTGTTTTTTCCAGTCTTCTTCCCAGAGGCTTTTTTTTTTTTTTTCAGGACTCTGTAAAGTATAGAAAAAAATGAGACTAAAAATCTCTGCATTGCTTGTAGGCTTTTGAGTAATAAGAGACTGCTATGTTTTTGTCAATACCCAAACTGCAGCAGAGAATAAACTGACCCGTCTTTAGGCTCTTGGAGTTGGTGTAACATATTTTGCATGCAGTTCATATTTGTGTAGCTGTTGTATGTATTATCCAGTCTTTGTAACAACTTAATGTGAAACTGAACTTAAATTTTTGGATACACATGAATGTTTACTTACTGTATTCATTAACCAGAAGAAATCTTGAAGTTTGATAGGTTGAAACTTTGATGAATATTTTTTCTATATGTATGCATTTTTAAGCCTCTTAAAATTAATTTCTGTTCAGATCTGTCAATCTTCTCAGTATCAAGTAATACGACTCCATTTTTGTATCAAGGACAGCCAGAACTATTTTGAACACTATTTAGGGAATTCTCCCCTTTTTTTATGTCCACTACTTAATTCAGTGCAGTTAACCCTTGGTGATCAAGTGAAAACGGCACCTCAAATGTTCACACAAGCACTCACCATCAAGGTATGGTGGTGGGGTTTTTTTTGAATCTCAGTAATTTTTTTCCCTGTTAACATGTTTACTTTGCTTTAAACTGTTTAAGAATTGCAGCTCCAGTTGTGTTTCTTTGCACACATGTTCAATTCTCCCTCCTATTTCATAAGAAGTCATTAGAGCTAAGTTTTTCACAAGGTTTCTTTGTGAATGAGGTTACTGTAGAGATGAACAAGATAAATACTTCTGAGGTGAAGCTTGTAGGAAAACATACTGAAAACTATAGTAGCATTCAGTGGTTTTTTGACTAAGCAGGTGTAAGCTTGATCAAAGTGGGGCTACAGGTGAGCTATGCAAATATGCCATTTAAACAGTCTGCCAGCTATGCGTAGCAGTACCGCTTGCCATTTGCTCCTGGAAATAAACTAGAATTGGTGGTGAAAGTTTAAGTGGATAAAGTAACAAGACAGACCTTATACATACTTTGACTTGTTTGTAAGTTCTTACAGAAGTCAGCAAGGAAAAATTATAGAAGTATTATATTGTCTAGAGGGTAACAATATCTGCTACTGATTTCAGACGTTAATTCAGCGGTGACAGGAGGGGGAAGCAGTATGCTGACATAGCTAATTTGGTAGCCTGACTGTTTTGGCACTTTACCCAGATCATGATCTGGGCCTGTTTATATCTAATTAAGTTTGCAGATGGTATGCAAACTATTTACCTAAAAATCACCAATTGATATTCAAGAGCACCTAGCTGAAGACTGTTTTATGTTAAGAGAAACATGGGAAGAAAAGTAGTAGTTAATGCATTGTAGTCTGAAAAAACTGCTAGAAATTGCTGTCAATGGAATTGCAGTATGGTAGAATATATTACTTTGTTGCCAAGAGTTGTATGAGAGACTTTTTGCATTAAATGTGTAATCAAACTTTGGTTTTAGACTTCAGCAGGAACAGTTGAATAATATGTTCTACTATCCATATGGAATAAGATATTCTTTGTGGAAGGGACCTGCAAGGTTCATCTAGTCCAACCGCCTGACCACAGCTGACCAAAAGCATTGCTATCATGTTCATCATCGTCAAGGGCATTGTTCAAATGCCTCTCTTAAAACACTGACAGCTTTGGGGCATTGACCACCTCTCCATGAAGCATGTTCTAGTGTTTGACCCCCCTCTCAGTAAAAAAAAAAGTTTTCCAGTGTTAAGGAAATGTTTCCTAATGCATGCTTCAGTTAATGAAGAATTAGTTTCACAGGCTAATAACCTGTCTGTTTTTTCAAAGGACTTTTTTTAAGTTACTGTAATCTGTCTCTTAATTAAGGTGTACAAGTCTGTTTTTTAGCAATGATGTGTATACAGACTTCCTATGCAGCTATTTCCTACTTGAAAATCAACTGTTCCTTTGCCACATGGCCAGCAGATACAGTCTTTTGCTGTGTCCTGCTATGTTTTCAGACACATAATTGGGAAGATGTCACTCTAGATCCTTTTCACATGTACAGTTCTCCTGTTAGCTCATTTTTTGTGCAGTTATCTAGAAAATTTTCAGTAATGTAGATTTTGTTTGCATGAGATAAATATGAACAGCTTCTCCCTGATTTTATTGTACAAAAAGCTGGGATGGACGGGTGGGGGTGCAGGATCACTTGCTTGTGCAGGAAGATTTACCACCAAACACAAAATTACTCATAGAATAAATAGCTAGATTAAATTTAAAAATGCTGTCCTGCTACTTGTCAATATGATGTTGACCAGAAAATACATTTAGTTAGCTAAAGAACTGTCCGTTGCAGGGCTTCCAGTTGGAAAGGGGTTGATGTACCACCAGTTGACCTTCCTGCTGCTTACTTGGATGGTGCATCTCTGTGTCTGCATCCTCAGTAAAAGGCATTTTTGTCAACAGATGTTTACAGTAATACTAATTTTTTTTTTTTTTTTTAGTTCCTTAAACTGCTGACTTGTTCAGGATATTTATTAAATCTGTTATGGGAGAGGCATTTGAACAGAAGTTTTAGTATTTCAAGTCAGTAAAGAGTTGTTCTTGCGGTTCACATGTTTACATGTGTAATCTATATGCTTCGAAAAGTATTTGCCAGGTGCTCTTGAACATTTTGTGGAGAAGACCTGATCACAGTTCTCTTTCCTATGTTACTGTGGAACGTTAGAAGGGAATCTGACTTCAATTGTAACACCTCTTGTTTTACATGCAAATCAAGAATTTATAGGTAAAGTCCGGAGAGGGACTTGCCTTTTTTTTCTGCCCTATTGCGAAGGGAGAAGCCTTGACCTTGATGACTTGTACATAAGATTTGCCTTTCATGGTTCTACATGAACAAGTCTCTAAAGAAACAAATATTAAGAGACTTGAACAAGAAGGGAAGAATAATTTTTGACTGAAATTGTGGGGAAGTCTTGGAGAATATGGGTATACTTCAGAATAGTTGAATATGCCTTGTAAGAATGTGTTAAGCTGCAAAAAATTAATGTATTGCTCAGTGCTGGGTTTTCGAAAGTTAAACATTTAGTACGCTGCTGTTGAAGTGGAACAGAAATTATCTGTAACTGATGATTGTCCAATTATTTTTTCTTGCAGTACAACAACCATGAAATTCGTTCTGGAAAACACATTGGTGTATGCATCTCTGTTGCCAATAATAGGCTTTTTGTTGGCTCTATTCCCAAGAGTAAAACCAAGGAGCAAATTGTTGAAGAATTCAGCAAAGTAACAGGTAAGTCAGTAACTATGTTTTGTAGAGCTGGAATGATGTCAAACATGATCAGTGATGAGTTGTCTTCACCATCTTTTGGCTTATAGTTGAATGAGCATAAATGCAAACCAAGCCTGCTCAGCATTTGTCTCTACTCTTAGGTGTTGCGGTTTTTCTTTCTTTCTGTTAAACTGTGCTGAGGGCTGAAATATTTGTGATTAAACTAAATGCATAGTTCAGAGTTTTACCTATAAAGTAAATGTGTAATATTTAATAAGAACATTCAAAGAAATTTTAATTCGAAGTTTAATAATTTCAATGCTAATGGGTGTTTTAAAACTTCTCAAGGCAAAACTGAAGCAAGTTGAAGAATGTAACTAGGTCTTGTTTTAGTGATTTGATAAGGATCTCTTTTTGATAATGGCATATGAACTGGCAAAGGTAATGTTTGATAACTTTTCTCTGTTACTGAATAACGTACTTCTGGTTCCTTAGGGCAATTAACTTTTTAGGTATAAAACCGTGCAAGTTCTGTCCCCTGTTGTTTAGACATGCATGGAAAAAACATGCTAATAAGTGGTTTGACTTAGGAGAGAATTGACAAAGCACAACTTTTGGCTGCCCTTTATTCATCTCCACTCAGAGGAATGATATTCTTCCATAGCTACTGAGCTTTCTTTACTTGATAAAGAAAGAGAAAATAGATAAAAGTTGTGGTAGTCTAATGTCTCTGAAAAGTTTAGCATGGTCCTCCTGCTTTTTTGGAACCACTTGTCAGATGCACACTTGCAAGAAAGATAATCCCCACTTTATAGTGCAAATTCATTTATTGAAGGCATAACAAATAAATATTTTGTTTAATTTCAGAGGGTCTTACAGATGTCATATTGTATCATCAGCCTGATGACAAGAAAAAGAACCGAGGTTTCTGTTTCCTTGAATATGAAGATCACAAAACTGCTGCTCAGGCCAGACGTAGGTTAATGAGCGGCAAAGTGAAAGTCTGGGGAAATGTTGTTACAGTGGAATGGGCTGACCCTATAGAAGACCCAGATCCTGAAGTCATGGCAAAGGTAATAAAGCTATAAGGGGACCATAGTACATTTGAAGTGCTGTGTTCCAGATGAGATACTTCCTGACATTAGACTAAAGCTTAAATAACATCTTTTAGCCTTCTTGACAGAGATGTTGTTGGTGAGATGATAAGAATAAGAATAAACTCTAGAAATTACGTGAATTTAAAAACTCTATATGGCATGATACTATTTTGTGCTCTCAAGGCTGAATAGTGAACATAACTCTTGCCAAAATGACACACAGGTTGATGTACTTAATTTCTTAGCTGGAAGTGATGGTGCTGACTCCAAGAGTTAAAGCGGTTTGGTAGTTTAGTATTTGGAGGAACAGAAATCTAGATATGATCACAGAACAAGCCTTAATTCTTTTTAAACCTGGATCTGTGTTGCTTCAGTGTTAGAAGGTGTCAGTGTTCAAATGTACACAAATACATTGTTGCCATTAGTAGTTACTTCTGAGAAGTGAGGCAATTAACTTGGATTTGGAACTCTGTAGTTATTTTTAATTTGGGGGAGTTTATTCCTTAAAATACCTAGACTAGTAATACTTTGGATTTTGAATGTTTAGGTGAAACTGAAGTCTGGACTTTTAACATTTTGAAGTTAGTTGTAGCAGTTGTTTTATGTATGTGCGTGATATTTTGTCAGAAACAAATTACCTGAATATTTTTCCCATCAGATATTGCCCAACCCTGTCTTTTTCAGTTGTGTTGTGTAGCTGAGCTGTTTAATGGAAACTCCTAGCTAGCCCATATCCTTATCTCTTTCTCTTTGCTTGCTTTTCGTCTGTGCTTTTACTCTCATCTGAGACACGTCACTTGCTGGAGTCCTACTTTGATGGACCTAGTAAGATAGCTTGGCTGGGATCTCCTCTTTGGTGAGCCATAAGGGAAAAGGGCTGGGGTGGGGGCTCATTCTAGGAAAAAAGCTGCTTTTGTAATACAGGTATTACAGAAGCTTTTGGACTATCCTGTCTGCAGACTTTATTTTTCTTGCCCAGCATCACAGACTATCAGCAGCAGGGGAAGAGTCTTGCAGGTAAAATTTGTAGAAGGTGGTACTTCCTAATTATGGCAGCCTATATGTTCAGTTTCTTGGCTCAAAAGAGAATAGACCTAATCCACCCGACTGTTAAAATAAATGAGCAGGAACTTCTGCTGACATTACTGAATAGATGAAGAGGAAATGATAGGGGACGTAATCAGGTGTCTCTTCTAAGTAAGTTTACAGACATGGGGAGTGAAAGGCCAAAGAAATTAAAGCTTGATTGTGGTTTGCCCCATTTACTGTGTAGTTTTTGAATGTATGAATGGCTTGCATTGTTTTGTGTTTGAAATGGGACATGAAAAGAGAAGAAACATGGATATGAAGGGAAGAAATAAAGAAAATGTAGAGAAAACACGCATACTTCTAGTGTCATGCTGAAGATAGGGCATGGAGCTTGTGTTGAAGGTGTGTGGAAAAGCAAGATTACATGAATGAGAATCCTGAAAAAGTAGAGAACATTTGACTTGTATCTGAAGGCAGAAGTTGAGATTAGCATTGATGTCTGACCTTCCTCAGTGGCTCTGTCCCTTAGTTTATTCTTGCAGCAAGGAAAGTCTCTACTCCAGGCTTTCTTTTCCACCTGCTGTACATTTGGAGAAACTGACCACTTCTGGCACTTCTCTGTTAGGTGTACTTTCTGTTGTTTATTGCTGTCTTTCTCCTAAGAGAAGGAGCAGTGCAGCAGCTGCTGCTGCAGTCAGTAGCATGTGAACTGCAAGTTGGCTGTCATTGCTTCTGACTACTGTTAATCTGGAGCAAAGGGGAAGCTATTGACCCATGTCGTCTTGCACACTGTTGTGGTAGAAAGCTCTGAAGGAAACTGTGACTTGGAAAAGTAGGTTGTTTTTCTCAGAATAATCATCTGGTCAACAGTTTTCTTGTCAAGACTGCTAGAAAAGCAAGTCTATAAGAGCAAACTATGAGGAAGACAAGTTCGCCTTTGAACAGTGTTCTACATTTCACAAAAGCAGCATGTAATTTCATCAATATATGGACACCTACTAATTTAAATTTCTAAAATGTTTGAGTATTTTTGCCTTTGTCCTCCAGACTTCTGATTAAATGTTGTAGAGAGTACTGAGTAGATGTATACTTAAAATTTTAATGGGCTATTACCTTAAATATGATGTAGCTTGAGCATGATGAGGGATGAAGCTAGATTCTGAAGCTAGACTTATGTGCTACAGGAGATTAGTACTTGTACTCACAGATCAGAGTATAATTGGTCAAGGTATTGACTTCTGGTCCAAAGTGAACTTTTTTCAAACTTCCAGTATCTGTGTTGATACTGTAATCTCTCCTACGTGTCATTTTGTTGCCTCCTATCCCTGTAGTCCAGATAAATTTATTAATCTTTTACTTGATTTCTGTAGGATGGCTGAGGCAACTGAGGACGTTCCGGAATGACAGGTTAAGCAGCTAAATAAACTCTTATGCTTGTGGCTGCATGGCAGATTACAGGACCAGAGGCAGGGCTAGTAACCCTTGGAGAATATAGCCTTAAGTGTTTGTGCTGTAGATAAGAGGAGGAAAAGGAGCAGATCCCAGAAGTTTTGGGGGTAGTCTGATCTTAAGCAGTTTTAAATACGAGTTCTGCCATTGCAACAAAATGCTGCTGGCTGGTTATATTGCTTGTTAGGTGTGTATATGGATTCTTGGTATCTGTGAGGCTTAATGAAGAGGACTTTTGTTTTGTTGGTGTTTTCCTTCCCTCCCTCTTTAGCTAGCAGTAAAAATGGGTTCCTTCATCTTCTCTCCACTATGCCTTAACCTGCCTAAGAGCTTTGACGCCATATTTGACTTGTTCTGCTACACTTCTAATCAACTTCTAATCAGTAACTTGACCAAAGGTATTAAAAAATTTCAACTGCTAGAGATTATGGACTTGTCTATTTCAGAAAATTTAAATTAGTTGCTTATTTTAGGTCTTTAAAAAACATTGTGTTAGTGCATCTTGTAAGTAAAAAGTGATTATTCTGTCAAATTTTTATACGTCTGACATTATGTCAGTCATTATGGACTTATTAGTGAAGGCTAGTTAGGGTTCCTCATAAGATTCTAGTTTTCATCCCTTGCTAAACAAGAAGAATAAGGAACATTTCTTTTTAAGTTGCTGGTTTTTAAAACCATTGATTACATCACAAAACTTCTGTAATTAATTTCTGTGGAATAAGGTTAAGGCAGCAATTAGGATATTTTACAAAAAATGGTTACTGTGTATGGGTTACAGTAAATAAAGGTTGGCCTTACCATCAGGACATGTAGGAGAAGCTTAGTACATAATAGGAAACAGCTTTCTATATGGAGTTTGCTATGACGTTTACCATCTCCTGAGAATCAGCAAGAATAAATATTGCCAAACTGGGTTAGATTTACAGTCTGTGGTATCCCTTCTTCCAAACTCTGTATCCCATCCTAGTTTAACTAGAGAGAATGAGACAGCTTTATGGAAGTCTGCCTTGTTTATTTGTAACTTAATTACATAGTAATTCTTACAAAAAGGGTGTCTAGGTTTATTGAGTTCCTGTATGTGGTGGTAGTAGAGTATAGGTCTGCTTTAAAGACTGAAGCATGCCTTCTTTGGTCCTTTTACACCTTCTGTTGTCTTGACCTTCAGGGTTAGGATCAGAAAGTCAATGCTGCCATGTACAGTGTTCAGTTTTTGTCATCAAACCAAGTAGGAGTGAAGGGGATGTGAGCAGAAGTTGCAGGTCTTTGCAGCTGATTGGCAGCTGCATTGTAGGAAGGTGAGAGTGTGAACATTCCTTGCCAGTAGGAGGTGAATTAGGCTGTCAGATCATTGTGGCAGCATGTGGAAGGAACTCTTCACACCGAGTCAAAGAGGCTTGTAAATTGTGAGAACTCACAGATGACATGTAAACATGCTAATGTTCAGTCATTTACTGCATACTCAGCATGGACACAAGGATGAGTCTTTCAGTACTCACAGGTCACTAATAGGTGATTCCTGGCATCCAGTGTACGTTGTCTGCTCTGTTAAATAAGAGTTTACTTAAAGCCTTTATCAAATTGCTCTGTATTTTCTTTTATCCATATGCTGTTGGTGGTTGCTGAAACTCTATATTGATGATTAGTCACTGTCAGGCAGTTAACAGGGTATATATCAGTAGTTGAAAGATTACCTGCCTTTCTGTTTTTTAGAAGCTGCATAGTGCTTTGTATAGATTAAGAGCTGTTTTGCCTGCTTTTAGCAAGCTGGGTGAGGGAATAGACTTCCAGAGTTATTTGGAGGTGGCTGTTCCTCAAGGGAATGGCGCAGTTTGATCTAAGGGTGACTGGACAGTGTCAGCTATAGTATCCCACTCTGTCTGCATTCTCTTTTAGCAACGGCTTCAGGTCACTGAGTGCCCTTCAAGCGAGCACAGACCTGACGCCAGGTATTTGGTGTAGTGATAGCATAGGGAACCACAAGTTAAGCAGCTTGAAAGCTGCAGGCCTGATACCTCTGACGTAGGTGTTACTGTGATGGCTGTTCTGCAAATAACCGAGCAAAAGTCTGTCTAAACAATCAAATGCTTTGTGTGTAACCAATTGGTTACCTTCTTTCAAGTTTGAAAATGTTCTGAGTTGAAGATTGCTGCTAGGCTCCTTTTAAACATTAACATAAATTGGATTGACTTTCAGGATACTAATACTTAAGTAACAGATTAAATATCTCTCAGGGAATTTTGGAGCTAACTTGTGCTGTATGACTATATAAATGTATATATTCATGTATATGTATATAAAATGCTGAACAGAAAATGTAACTGTTTTCAGTACTGCCAATAGCAGTAACTTGCAAAGCTTAATTTTGTGTNCACCCCCTTAGGTAAAAGTTTTGTTTGTGCGCAACCTTGCCAATACTGTAACAGAGGAGATACTAGAAAAGGCCTTCAGTCAATTTGGAAAGCTAGAGCGAGTGAAGAAGCTAAAAGACTATGCTTTCATTCATTTTGATGAACGGGATGGTGCTGTAAAGGTAAGTGAAGAGAGGACTGTAACTGTGTGCGTTTTAAGTAGTGAATAAGCACAACATTTAGAAACTGTGCTTCTTTTGACTTGAGAAAAAGCTTTGTCCGGAGAAATGGTAATACATTGTCTCTGGTAACTTTGTCCTTTCTGAGTGTCTCCTAGGATGATGCAGTTGATAGCTTGAAAAGTGGATCTTAGATGCACCTATCCTAAGTAATCCTACTGCTGAGTTTCTAAGATAATCTTGTGTTATATTTGAAACTGAAGTGTCAGAAGTTGAATGACTCTTCTCAACAAATTATTGGTGGAATCTAAAGCATTTTCTCTTGGGCAGGTGATAAAATTCTAGGTAATACTTTTTATTTATTTTTTCCAGGAAACACTTCTTTCTTTTTTTTTTTTTTCCTCTTGAGAGGTGCTGGACAATTGAGTAATTGTCATTCCTGGATTCTGGTAGTCTAGTCTTGATGTCATCTGTTGTTAAGAAGGGAAAGTGTAATTCTCCCTCCTGCCTGTAGTGTTACCTGTTTTTTATGTTCTGTGGGAGGATGCAAGATACAAGGGGGTTCAGTTTTTCTTACATATCCATGTGCCTTAAAGCAGATGCTTAGGAAGATGATGGAAAGAGTCTGCATAAGATATGTATCTTACCAAGACTTATCTATGTAGAGTCCCTAAAAGTGGTAGAACCTTTAGGATTTCTCTGCTTGAAATTAACTTGTAGCTATTACTGTGAATTATATGGAAACTTTACATGATGGGGGAGGGCAGGGGAGGATGTGATGATTTGCTGTTTTGCATTTTTGGGGGGAATGGGATGAGGTTTGGGTGGTGGATTTGGTGAGGATTTGGTGGGTTTTTGTTGTGTTGGTTTTGTGGGGTTTTTTGTTTGTGGGGGTTTTTTTCTGCTGGTTTTTCTTTGGGGGGGTGTTTTTGGGTTTTGTTTGTTTGTTCCCCTTGTGATTTGAATTACACTTAAATTCTAATTTTTGGCATACGGTTGAAAAAGAAAGTTATTTATTACAGGTAAAATAAAGGAATAGAAGCATACACTCATCTTTTAGCTTTAGTACTGTTTGCATGTGTGCTGACATTAGGAATTTATTAGTGTATTACAAAATCTTTACTTTCAGAGGATAGTTATGTCACTTCATTAATTGAAACAGCTTGCAAGGATTGAAGTGTATTTACAGTTTTCAGTGGAAGATTTCTAAAATGAGAGCCAAGTTAAGAGGAAATGCAAAACTCTGGAACCCATTACATTGTGCTGTCTGATTGTTAAAAAATTTTTTTGGCTTTACATTGTTATTTTAGCTCTGGGTAACAAATTTAAAAATGCATACTCTGAAAGATAGAATAAAATTCATAGCTTCAAATATTCTTGGAAGTATATTTAAAGTCTGGTTAATTCCTTCAGGCAATGGAAGAAATGAATGGCAAAGATTTAGAGGGAGAAAACATTGAAATTGTTTTTGCTAAGCCACCAGATCAAAAAAGAAAAGAACGGAAAGCTCAGAGACAAGCGGCTAAAAATCAGATGTAAGTGTAAATGCATGCAGTTATGTTATATTACTTCTGAAAGACGTATACACTCCTACCAGATTAGAACATCTGGGTATTTTAGCAGTTATACTATAGTGTGTGCAGGTTTCCTGGCTTCTCTGAAAATGTTGGATTCATTTTTGTTTGCATTTTACTTAAGGTCTAGTAGTGGTGTTGGTGACAATTCAGATACTATCTTGCTCTGTTCATTGAGTGTGAGAGCACTGGAGGAACTGTCTGAAGGTCATGAAACATATGTACTTCTCACTTTTTATTCTTAACTTCCTTGTACTTATGCACTGTTGTGTCATGTGGATAAACTTAGCAATGTGTGTTTATCTCAACAGGTTTAGTAGCATTGATACAGCACCCCATTTAGTAAAGTACCCATTGAGAGGAGAGTCCTGGTATTCTGTCTAGTCACTTCCGGGAGACAGATCTGCCCACGAAGCTTATGAACTGATACTGATAGAGATTTTGCACTAGTAAATGCTAAACATGGCCAAAAAAAATATAAATCTTGCTGGTGTGTTCTGCTTAGTGTTATCATGTGCTTATCTTCTTGGATATGTTCTAGCTTTCTTAATGATATTCCCTCCCCCACCTTATTTCCTAAAATAACTTCTGCAAGTGCTGTTGTGCAGCATTCAAGAAGATGGAATAGTGAGGTTGCAAGACTAATAGAGATCTCCACATGGTGACCTACTGTACACATGGAATTGGTTAAGTTTGCCCTGTTTATAGATCCAGTAACATTATTAGCCCTTTTGTTCTTCCCTGGGCATCTGGTGTTACTGTAAAAAATGGATTTCTTCTTTTTAATTTTGCTTCTCTTCTGTGCCAGGCAGGACTTTTCTGTTCTGCTTAAATCTCTTCCTGATATAACTTTTCTTCTTTCTGTATATTCTATATCTTGGCAACGCCACCATAAATACCTGTTTATTTAATTAAAATATAAAAGGTT
>VWZG01004972.1:94933-99933 GCA_013396735.1 Grallaria varia | reverse complement strand
AGTGGTATTCACAAATTCTTGCATTTAAATTTTTATTGCAGTGGTATAGATGAATACCATTGTTGGTATCCTTAAGTTTTATTTCTGCTCATGAAGGTTAATCATGATTGTCTATATAGTAATCACTTACGAATTGTGTTCAGATACAGCAGTTTCAGGTGTAATCATCAGAGCTGGTTAGTCAGGCATTCCAGATAGTGGTTCTTTTCAGAACCTTTTTTAAAGGGTTGGTTAACTACCTCAGTAGCAGAGGATTGAACTATACCCTGTCTGTACTGTACATAGAAAATCTTTGTAGATAAAAGCAAGGCTTGTTTAATATGATATGAGGGTAAGATTATAATATACCAAATGTAACATTCTTAGTTGCCTTTAGTTCCAGAGGCTTTGTAAGACTTCCTCATGACCATCATAACAGGCCTTGCTTTTGTCGTATTTTGTGGCTGAAAAAGCAGCCTTGCTTCTTCAGATATTGTAGTTATTTGGATGTATAATAGTTTAGCAAGATGTTACTTTTGTAAGACATCAGATGTTCAAAAAAAGTGCATCAGCAACTTGTACTAAATACTGCAGTGTCCCTTTATAAAAAGTCAGACTAAAACTGACAACTGTACAGTGAAGCCTGACATTTGAAGTTTTTCATAAATCATAGAATAGTATATGGCTGTAGTTTAGCTTTTTAGGTAAAAGGTATGTTTTCATTAGTGCATTTCTTATTGCTGATCACTGTAAAAACATGTGGATCAGCCTTCCATTTCTTTTACGCAGATCATGATAACCTGTAGAGTAGAGTAGAGTACAATCATTTGTGCTATGTTTTTAATTTTCTAAAGCACCTTGATGACAGTGAGTGTTCAGTGGTGAAGCATCCTCTATTGAACCACCCTTAAAAAAGACAAAGTAAAAACAGAAGAACCTTGCCAAGTCCGGCTTCATATAGGTAAAAGATAGATAAAATTATGACTTACTTTGGACTTGGCATACGGAGTTCCCTTAACCCCCTGTTCAAAGGGATACTGCAGTTATACTACATACCCATAGGCACCACAATGAAAATTGAAGCTTATACCTAATTAAGGTTTTATACACACCAGTTCCCCCAGTAAATGCAAATTTTAACAAAATTAGATATGTCATATGTTGAAAATGCTCATGGCAAACAATCATTTTGCATTCCTGCAAATAAAATTGTTTTATACTGTAAGCTGGAGGCGAGTGTAACTTATTTTTGTAATAAAGTTTTTATTTTTTTTATGTGTCATTAATATAAATGTGTGTTAGTACAGAGATCTTCTGGTTAAAAACTTAGAATCGCACACATTTCAGTATGTTTACTTGTATTTACATAATTTTTTAGAATAGTGGTTGCCAATAGCTTGTATGTTTCACATTAATTGATTTTTTTTTTTTTTTTTTTTTTTTTTTTAATAAANATTGTCAAGTATTCATTGGAATATGTAAATGTGCCTTGCCAGTTTTGAACTTTAAGACAAAGTAAGTGAACAATGGTGAAATGAGTAGTCAATGCATAAAAGACGTTTGCTACCACAGTTTCATATACTGCCCTTGCTAAAGGAAAGTAATTTTTTCCTCAAATTTGAACAAAAAGCTATACAGTTACGTTAGCTTCTGAATTTTCAAACCTAGTGATAGAAATTAGACTTACGGAAAGTCAGTGTGCTAATTGTAGCCTTAAGTATAATTCTGAATTTCAATGTAATCCTTGGTGCTGGCATTCCCAGTGCCAAGGAGTTTAAATGCTCCCTTCAAAGAGGTTGCCATGCCTACTGGCACTTTTACTGTCATACGGTTTTATAAGGAACACTGTCAAGATGTGGAAACCAATTTTGAACTTGATATAAAATGAAAGCACTGGGGGCTCTAGGAAAAGGAAAGCCCTCAGATTTCTTAATCTTGAAATCTCTCCATTGCTGAAAAACTTAAAACACTTGTGGGATCACAAGTGCTAGTGACTGGTTTTTAGTCTGGATGTGTGTTGGGGGGGATAACATGTTTATAGAATTATAACAGTAGATGGAAGTGCATAAAACCATTGCAGCTAAGGCACTACATGTGTTGAAATTGTGGATTATATCCCTAATTTCAGCTCTGATAATAGCATGGGAGACTATTGTTAAAAAAAGGAAAATTGACAGGAAAGTATTTTTAATGGAATGCAAGCAATGGTGAGAGAGCAGAATACTGAGATCTTGACAGTGTTCCCTCTAATTATGAACTCAAGCCATTATAACTTTTACAATTAAATATGATTTGCACTGTTCTGATATTGGTGCAGTTTTTTAGAAAAAATATCAGAAAACTAAATTGCATGTGGTGATTAATATTGTGAAAAAAACTAAAATGAAAAAAAATGTTATTTTCAAAGCTTTAAATTTGTTTAAAGGAAAAAGATTAAGTGGAAATTCTGGTGAGAATGGGCAAGTGCATATATACAACATCAGTTTGGTTGCACTTGGGTGTTGGTAAACTTGAAATGTTCTACAGCAATAATGCATCTCTGAGGGGGTGCTTTGATGATGAACATATGACACAGTTCTTTTTTACATACTGAAGGCAAGCATTTGACTTAATGTATGATGCTGCCTCTTCATTCTCATAGGAGGCTTTCTTTACTGAAACATCTACAAAGGTGCATAAGTAGCATAGTTCTGCATTGGTTTGTAATGTGTTCCTAAATTTGAAGTCTAGTTGAATTTAATAAGAAACCGGAAACTGCTGCTGCTTAACACTTCTGGTTTATAAACACTCCAATACACAGCTTTTAAAATTATACTCTTGTTTTAATATTCATTTTTGTTTGAAAGGTTTCATACAGGACATGCAACTGTACTTTTTTTTTTTTTCCTTGCCAGTTTTTAAAGGGGAAATTTGTTAAAACCCAGAACTTAAGTTTGTGTTTTTACTGTTGGAGGAATGCTGTTATTACAGATACAAAGATCAGTTTCTGAATTCCTGCATTGTACAACTCTTATGTAAATACTGTCTTAAAATCTAAAATAAGGAATACTAATTCTGTTCTTGTTGGAGGTGAGGGGTATGACATGTAAAATATACTTAGTGTCCTCTGAAGGCAGGATTCCCAACTTCAGGATAGAAATATTACATACAACTACAACTTTCTTTTTCCAGAGGCTTAACTTTTCCTGTTCAGCCTAGCAGTTATTTTGATGCTTCCATACATCAGTGAGGGAGACTTTTTTTTTTTTTTTTTTTAAGATATCAAACTGAAAGGCAACATGGACACAATCACACAGAACATTTTCTCAAAAGAATGTATTCAAATTGATACATTCCACAGAATTAAGACTGTTATTCCCTAACTTGCATTAGTGAAAACTTAGTGGAAAATGTTAATTATTTAGAATGAATTAGCAGGTTCTGAAGTAGGCAATGAGGCAGTAAACTACAACACAGTGTTTGGACAATTACAATGGGTAAAGTGCAAGTCTGTGTTCATGCCCTGAAGCTTATGAATCCTAACTGTAGAACTGGCTATAATGGACTTAAAATTCTGTCTTTACTGAATGTCTTGTTGAATTAACTCCAGCACCAGTGCATGACATCTCTTGGCTTGGGCTAGCTAGTTGCATTAGGCAGAGGAAAACCAGACTGTACTTTGCTATTTACTCTGTCAGATGAAAATGGGATGTGGCAACAGGAGAGGAAGTCACAGGAGATTGCTTGATCCTTAATACAGGTAGTGGGGTGAGAAGGAATAAGTTACTGTCACTTCATAGCCACCTAGTGCAAACAAACATAATGCTTCTTAGAAGCTCTGATATGAAAACTTTTCCAGGAGACTTGATTTCCACATCTGGTCACACTTTGCATATGTATAGTTACTTGTGTTGTAAAATCCATGAGATGAAAGTGACTTTGTTTTGGTGCCCCTTTGCCTTGAAAAGAGATGTGTTGGAAAGTGCTGCTAAGATTTAGTTTACTTGCAATTTGGAGAGGGGTGATTCTCTTGTAATTATACCTTTTTCTTGCCAGTATATAACTGGTTACTAGTTTTTTCCACAAAAGACATATTTTTAAATGACCAGCTCCTGAGTGGATGCTGCCCAGGTGAGCTCATCTGGAAACACTGGGTTAGGTGATTATTTAAAACTGTCTTCATAAAAGTGTCTTTAGATGGTCAGACTTGAGGCACCTGGTAAAAGCTTTTTTAAAAAAGGTAGGAAAAAAAAAAGCATCTATGAAGCCTAGAAAACAGTCATAATATGTAGTGAATATTTAAAGTTTGAATCACAAAATATGTTTCAGTTCAAATAGCTTTTCATGAAACATCCTACTCCAAAGCCAACCCTTATATTCTAAGTCATTGAGGTAAAACTTGGAATGTCAAAAATGTAGATTCCCCCTACTCTGATACATTTGGCTGATTAATGGTGACAGTTTACCATTTCTGTTTGCACGGTTAGTGTGACAATGTACTTGCTTTGGTCACTAATGTGTAGAAAAAAACATCAAAACTTACTGCCTTTTTTTTTTTTTTTTTGCACTAAGGCAGTTACAAAATACATTCTTAGTTCTCACAGCCAGTAGAATAGGTTGTGCCATGTCTGCACAGAAAATAATGGTAAGTAAAAACAGACTTTCTAGCGCTTAAATGACTTGCAGTACCTAAAATCCAACTTCAGTAGACTGCCTAATTGATTCTTGATCTGCAGTGATTAACCGAGGCTATGCGTTTTAACTCTTAATTTTAGTGTGTCCACTTCAATGCCAAGTGTAATCTGACATTGTTTAGTGTTTAATACTTCAGATCTAAAAATGTCTTAAATGCTTCATAGATAATTCAGTATCTATTTTTAAACTGGTGGGTTATTATTCATAGTAGACGCAGTCAGTCATTGAAAGCCAGGAAAGGAATGTATCAGATCCTGAGTTCCTTGTTCCGAGAGTAGTGCTTTCAGTATTATTCTGCCATCTAAAGTAAGTTTTCAGATTTTTTATTTTTTTTTTCTGCTTTAGTG
>VWZG01004972.1:83479-94854 GCA_013396735.1 Grallaria varia | reverse complement strand
GAGAATTCAACAAAGGTAATTTTATAGATGTCTCATTAGTAAATCAGGGCTTTTCTTAAGGAGCAATTTCAGCATACTTAAGAGTGAAGCTGTATTACAGAACACTGGTGAGAGCTAGCCTAAAATAAATTATAATTAACATGGTCATTATGCAGATGTGTATCACAATTGGAAGGTGATTTTAATATTTAATATTACAGCATTTGAGATGATAGATAAAAATATGTAGTCCTTGCATCTGGAAAAGCTGAAGTGGCTATTAAAGGACTGTTCCTGTTTCAGATTGTGGTAAAAGGCTTCCTTTGGATATTGCAATGAAATGTTTTCTCTTTCAGTGCAAACAGTTTGTTCTAACAAGCCAAGCTGTTTCAATCCACAATTTTCAACAGAATTTGAGACTTGTGTATGTGCTTAAATTGATGTTTTTACCAGAAGACAAACCTTCAGTGACAGTCACTGGTGTATCTTTCATGAAGTGACCAGTGTTGTAACTGCCTTAAACTAGTCTAGTGAAACTTTCCTTTGTTCATATTACCTACGCTTTTACAGAAGTAGCTTAGGTTACACTTGCCTTTGCATTAGCCGGATACTTAAAAGCTACTTTGAAGAAAACTAGCATATATGGTGTTAGAATGTCAGAATTGGCAGATGAAGAAACATGCTGTGGGTTTCATGCTAATGAAAGACTAGGCTTGGATATAAAGGGCTGGGAGGTCATGACTTCACTCATTGGAAGATCTGATGGTACAACAAGCTTTAGGTGGCTTGAGTCATTAGCAGTGAGTACAGTGGAAACCAGGTTCATCTAGTTGAGTAATCTCCATTGCCTTGCCTCCACCATGTTTTCAAAATGTTACCATAACCTCTCTGGAAAAAAAAATCTCATCATAGGATTGACTCCAAGTAAGATAAATCTTCCATCTATAAAGGATCTGAAAGGTCTTACATCTGTTGGATTTTAAACAGCATGTGGTGTTTGCATAGATCTTACAATGGGAATGGTGTAATAATTGACACAACAGTTTTGTTTAATTTTACACTAACCAGAAGTTTGATCTGTTGATGTTCAAAGCCATTCAGGTTGTCATGATCCTGTCCAAGAAAACAATCTTAATATTCATGTCATGAACTGATCAGTGAGTCTTGGATCCAACAGTATTTTGAGTTAGTTTGTCTTTTCTTAGGTTAGCTATTGAAGTCAGACAGGTTCATACTAGAAAGAACAGTTTTGCTTTCTTGAAGGCAGTATCTAAACTTTCACAGTTTATTGCCTTATGTGTAACATTTCTAAAGGGTGCTGCTTTTGTTGAGTAGTAAGTGAGGAGCAGTATACAGATGAATAGTGAAAAAGGATTGCAAACTCAGCTTTTTGGCAAGTGAAGCCTGCCAGTGTGTAATGCACTTGGAGGTGCATGAAGGTGTACTTGCCATGCCGGTATATCAGGTAGAGGTCACATCTCAGCAAGGTTGTCTCAAACTGCCTTCAGGGATGGCCTGTGCCAAAGCAGAGTATGTAGTACCAAAATACGCTAAAATGCTTTTGTAGTTTTACTGTGGAGCATAGGTAGATGATGATCAACTCTGATTTTTGTGGTCTCTGGAAAAACAAGGGATAGTTGTGCATAATGCGCATTACACATGTCTACATCCTTGGGAAGCAACCTTTTCCTGCTTTAATACAAGAAGATTAACACATGTAAGATTCAAATTTTTTATGCAGTTTAGAGATACACTACCACAGTAACTTAGCAATTCTGTTTTTAAGTTCAGATGGCTGTGTGTAGTTAGAGCCTGATAATCGAGGCATGTATTTTAGAATCAAGGTGATTTTTTGACTTTAAAGACTGAATCTGTTTAACAGGAGGGCCTATCTTAGAATCACTGTAGCTAGCAAATAGGCATATATTGCGCATGGGGAGGAAGTGGTACCAAAACAAAAGCCCTGAACACCTTTGTCCCCTGTCTCTCAAAGGTTTTTAGGAAGAGGATTTAATATTCAACACTTTATAAGAGCATGCAAGTTAAATAGGTGATAGTCATTGAATTCTTAAATATGGGGCAGGTGAGTTTAATGTGGTAATCTTAGAACTTCTGCCTCAACCACATAGTAAAAATTATGTAGAGGGATCTCGGGTTCCACAAATTACCTAAAATTGTGGTTAATGTTCAAATGAAAAAAGAACAGACATATCTTGGACACTTTGAAGGGGTAGAAATGTCCCTGTGAAAAGGAAAGCTTATAGGGTCTTCTGTACATAACCTCTGTTCTTTCTAAAGCAGTGATGACAACCAGGCAAGTTCCTCCTCAGAGGAATACAAGGGAGTTTGTCTTGTATTTAACAGGTTGACCAAGCTGTGATATCATCAAAAACACTCCCCACCTGGGAAAGCTCTTAACAAAACGTATTATTTGCTCCTTAAGAAAGTGTAAAGTAATCAAACAAATACATAACAAGATAGCCAGGGAAACAACCTGGCAGACCACAATGCAGAACTTCATTTAGCTGTGTTACAGCTTTTTAGGATCTTTCCTGCCTCTTAATCCATCTGTCCTTTTCCCTGAAAGGTAGGTACACTCTAAGCTAGGCATCATCTAGCAGTCAGAGTATGATGTGAGGGGAATGTCACGTGATGGATCTTAGCTAGATTGAAACATCAGGTCAAAAGCAGACACAGGGTCCTTGGATTACATGTCAAAAGGTAAGGATATCCTATCCTGGCTGTCATAATCATCAGGGCCACTTGAGAGAAATTTCAGAAGAAGATTGTATTCCTATAAGAGAGGAGGTTTTAAACACAGAAAAATACAAAAGATTAAAAAAACCCACATGTTCCAAAGTGGACCTTCCCCACCCCCACCCCCCTCCATGTGCATGAAGAGTTCATGCATCTCTTTTTAATGTTACAACATTTGGCACTCACTCCTCTTAGTAGTAATCCCTTAAAAGGTGCATAAAAGTAGAGTAGTTGAGCAAAACTTCTTAAAAAGGCCTGATAATGCCCCATAATTGAGTGATGTTTGAGGGAATGCCGCAGCAAAGCTTGCATGTAAAGTCTTGGTTTGAATGCCTTGATGCAGGGCACAAAGGGAGAATAGGTGTTACACTTTTAAAGCTGGCATAAATCAATGCCAACTCAGCAGCCCCTTTGCAGATGTCAAATTCAAGATGGGCCCAAAGAGCTCCCAGGTACACCAGCATCTTGTACAGAGTTGCATTTGTTCTTGAAAAGCATGCAATACAAGCCCAGCATCTTGGGAGAGACAAGTGAATGATCTTTTCTTGGGGCTAGGCCAGAACTTTAATTCATTATAGACCTGGTGGTGCAGGGAGCCTATATAGGTATATTCTTCACTGAGGGTGGTCATCCCATGCGCAGAAATGAATCTGCTTAAGATTAGCAGTATGTGCTTGGAAACAGATGTCAGGGATCCCAAGAGATGAAGACTCAAGAACTACTATGAAGGTTCTTGAACTTTGTCTGAAGATGTTCTGTTTCCCTGAGTTTAAGTTACATGTCTTAGTGTAAGAAAATACACTTCTTAATGAACAAAAGGAATTCTATTTTAAGGCTACCAAATATAAAAACCTGTATGGGATCAGAAGTTAGGAGGACATTGAAGAAGGAATGCAGTAATGTAGAATACACTTGGAAATTTTGGTTTACCAGCATAGTATTTACTTCCTGAGTTAAAAGAAGATAAATTTTTGTTCATCGGTGCTCAGGATATAGAGAACCATTTGTTTTCATAGACAGAGTTCCGTGGGGAAAAGATGTCATTTTCTCTGCAGGTGCGAGCATGGTGAGAACAGCACCTCTGAACACTCAGTCGGAGATTGCAATGTACCTGGCAGTAAAAGTAATTTAAAACAAACAGCTGATGGAGATAGGTGCATGTTCTAAGTTCTTGGTGAAACTCAGGTGAGCAGCTTTGAGCTAGGACACCTTGGACTAAAGGAACTAATCCCATGTCTCATTGCCAATACTGCTCCTCCAGATAATATACGTTTTCAGTTTTGGTCCTTTTTTTCCCTTGGGCTTCAGGGTAAGAGAGTCATTGGGTAGCTTGACTTCTCCAGACCTAACAAACTACTGAAGGGGAAAACAGAGGAGAGCACACAGCTGGGCAGCAGTCTAGGAAGGCACCAGATACATGGGCTTTTCAGAATTGAGACTGACTGATACTCCAAGTTTCTTGACCATAATTATTCCAGAAATGCACTGGATGTAGACAATATAACACACTAAGGTGAAAGCTTAATACTTGATCTATAGTTTCCCATATCTAAGGTGATTGGTGAGAGAATTTTCTACTTGTCCTAGATAAATAATGGCCAAGAGACTCTCACGTAGTTCACTATGAACCTGAATGATACTAGAGAATCCTTTCTCTGTTTTGATTTATCTTCTAAAGCAAAATCTTATTTTCTTTGGGAAGAAAATAATTTTTTCTTGCGTCTGACCTGTAGTGACCCCAATTTGAGGTCTATCTGTGGCATCCAGGTTCTGTGTGCTGTGTTAGGAGCTATCTTAAGAGCATCTGTTGAAATCCCAAAGATCTCAGTCTTCATTTGTAACTTCTGGGGCAGTGGTGGTGGAAATACTACAAACTGGACCTGCAGAGAATACCCCAAACTCAAGTAGGTTTTTCTTTCTTACAAAGATAGGTAGCTTATACAATATGGAGTAATTAGTCACAAATCAGAAATAAATTTATTAAACTTCAGAAAAATACTGAGTAGTAGTAATCATCCCCCATATGATACCAGACCTTACTAGCTCCAATGCCTTTCCTGGCTAGAATACTCGTTACTTAAATAAAACAAAATAAAAAGCAAAGCAAAACTTTAATGGAGTTTTTCAGTACTCAGCAAAGTCTTCCAAATAGCCCTTGTTTCTTGATTTCACAGTTTGTGCCTTTTCCAAACAGCTTAAAGTCCTCTTATCTGCCTAAGCATGCACTCTCCCTCCCCAAAGGACACTTTGGGGAAACTGTTCAAGTGCCAAGTGCGCACCATAACCAGGGACTCCATTTGCAAAACATCTGGAGGAATTTGTTCCTTGCTGCTCTGGGAAGAGAGACCATGGTGTTCTGTCCTGCCAAGGTATGTCTGCTTATAGACCCAAGTGACCAGAAGCACCTTTAATGCCATTGTTACAGCTGATGTGGTGTATAATAACACATCACTTTTTTTCTATTAGATATACCAGCAAGAAAGGGGGGGCAGGGCAAAAAAAGCTTTGGCATACCTCCCAGAACTTGGGCACCTGTCTGATAGATAGCATTGATCAGCTATCAGCTGTAAGGAAGCCTGACCTTGCAGAGCATGGGTGAGACTGAGCTCTGCTTCTTAAATCTCTCATTGAAACAATAATGTTCCTCTTGTAGTGGAGCTGTGCCATGGATCTATATGCTCCAGTAATACCATAAAGTAAGTAAGAGAGGAAAGCTGCCCATGTGCTTCAAAAAGCCTCAAGACTCATCCTCACATAGTAGGAGGAATAGCCCTCCATCCAGCCTCTCTCAAAGTATCACCATGAGCATTCTGCCTGTTGGTACAGAATCAGTTTTGCATTTGTCATATATTCAGTATTCTTTATGTCCTATTCGTTTTTATTTTTTCTTTAACAATTCTGAAAATACTTCTGTTTTTGCTGTACATCATTTAAATGGAGGAAAATGTCAAATGGATTCCATACCTCCTCAGCCAACAAATGACAAACAAAACAGTATCTTGGGTATACAACTGGTTCTGTAACAGTTCCTATGAAGTCTCCGATGAAAGACTTAAATAACTTTTTGAGGGTGACAATTAATGTTGTTTAACTTTTACCCTGTTCTGCTTTTATATACTTCATGTTGTCGGAGAAGCTGGTTGCTTAAACTAAAAATATCTGTGGAATTCTGACCTGACAAAAACACTCAAGGCATTTACTGCTGTGTCCAGAGAACGTGAAAGCACAGGCCTTCAGGATACCAGCTCACCAGTCACCAAAAGAAGCCCTTACAGATCTCATCACTGTGACTGGGTCTACATGGTCATTTTCAGCACGTACAATGGACATGTTAGTAAAACCTCTGCTGGCACAACAGCAACCTGTAGTCTTTTTTCCACTTTTAATGAGTTCTGCCTCTTGATTAGAACTTCCTGAGTATGGGGATGTTTTAGATGGGGATTTTTGTTTTCACTGTTCCAAGGTGGAAAAAATCTATCAAAAGTGAGAGTTGTATCCAAATGAGGAAAAAAGAATCATAAATCTTCATAAGCTAAAATGTGTTAAAATACCATAAGGCAGGGCAAAAAAATAGTTAAGGAACAATTTAAGAAGGAACTAGTTCTACTAAAAACAATTTTGAATTCTGTTTTGTTCCTCATGTTGCAGGCTGTCCCTTCTCCAGTGGTACATAACAAGGAGATAATAAAATTGAAAAAGGAGAAGGAGAACAACAAAGATGATGAAAGGTACAAAAGTTGCTCTTAATGTGAAAGACAATTCACTGGAGTGGGAATCTTAATTTTGGAAAAGACAGTTTGCTCAGGTGGCCAAAGTATTTTGATAACATGATAAGCAGTAATTGTGCTGAGTAGGGAATGATTTTTCATCACCTCTAGGAAACACATGAATGTTTGGAGAGCTGTATCTTCCCTCACAAGTGTAGGTGGTGGGAGTCCTTGCTGCATGATTTTTATGGATGTTGAAGTTCATGACTGTTCAAAAAGCAACTTGAAACTTAGGAAGTAAATTTTTTCTCAGGATATGCCCATGATTACAAATCAAAGAATGTTCCAGGTGCTGCAACAGTTTGCAATGATTTAACAGAAACACATCAACTTGCAGGGATTATCTTGCTACTTTTTCAGCTGAAGCAAAGGAACGTGGCTCAAGTTCCTCCTCAAACTCCCTACTTGAAAATTTGCCCCAATGACCAAGGCTGGTCAGTGGGAATTGAATACCCCTTGGGACCTGACATAGCTATTTTCACTGAGTGTGTATCCAGGGCAGAGTATCCAGCTTCATTGTCATTTAAACTGAGCTCTTCAGTATGTGCTATAGCATTATTTTAACTGTGCATTAGTACACTCCTTATTTCTTTCACATACTTTTTTTTTTTTACAAATGCCTAACATCCATCTCAGCATTTTCTCATTCCTCCTTGATCAGTCTAGGTTTTTCAAAGGAATTGCATTTTCCAGATCTTTGCCTTGCACATACAACCAATTCAGCTACCTCCCTTAATACTTAAAGTACATATCCAGAGACTTTGTCTTTTTTTTTTTTTGGCTCAGGCAAATTAAGATTAAATTTATATAGACTGTAGTTTTGCCAAATGTTATCACAAAACTTAATTTCTTTTAAGTGTTTCCCCAATGTGTTTTGTATACATCTATTTCCTCTCTTTATGCATACATACTCTTGCAGGCTGCTATTTCTTACTGTCTTGTAGTCACTTTCTACACCCATTTTGCAACTTTTTGCTCTGTTTTCTTTTCCTTTAATGTCCCATAAACTGTAGTTTATGACTGGACAAATTATTTTAATCTCTAATATCTAAATTCTCTAGAATTTAGTCTGTGAATGAATTTATTCAGAAAAATAATTCTCACATTAATAATTTGAAGAAAACTCTCTATATACTACTGTTGCTCTGACTCTTTTTAGTTTTTCCTTGAGAGTTACAAGTTATTCAAGACAAAACTGCCTCTAGAACATTGCCTAATTTTGGTTTTTTGTTTTGTTTGGTTGGGGGGTTTTTTGTTAATTTCTTCTTCCCAAATGGACTTTGTTAGTCCCAGTGAAAATCTAACACATTCTGTGCTACTTGGCACCTTTCTGGTTTGCCCAGTATCATTACTTTTGGGCATACTAAACTGACAATCTGAAAACTCTCCACCTAAAGTGAGTTCTTTTACTTGAATTTCTTTGTCAGAACAGTCTCCCTGTCTTTTTATTCCCCTGCAAGTCTTTATTTTGCCTGGTGTTAGTAAGTGACTTCATGGTTTCAGTCCTAAACACAGCCTGGTAGGTATTTTCAGGATTTGTAATAGAGCTGTATTTAACTGTTGGAAAAAAAAAAAAATTATGAATTTTGAGCGCATGTTAAAATTGAAACTTCTTAGTCCCTCTCCTTAAACTTCAATTGTCTGCTGAATCTGTTTCCAAACAAAACCCAAAATTTTTAAGGCTATGTCATGTCACTTGGCAATTCATTCCTTTCAGTGATCTTTTAAAAAGTATTTTGTATATCTTTTCTTAAACCGTTTCTCCCTCCCACCTTCTGTTTTGCTCCTTACTGTTCTGGAGCAGCTGAGCTCTCCCATTCTTCTTCTAGAAAACAACATGTGGGGGATTTTATCTGGGAATCCCAAGTCCCTGTTGCTGTATCAAGCAGGTACTTTTGGCCAGTTTGCTTTAATCTTGTTATACTGAGGGTCAGTGTGTGGTCCAGGAAGCAAATACAAGAAACCACAACCCTGGGCAGCACACATTCCTGTACAGCTGACAAGCACAGGTATGTGTGGGTGGTACAGGGACCTCCAAATGCCATAAGTCTGACAATTAGCAGCTTATTAACTCATTAACAGACAAATTAATATGACTGTATTTATAACAGTAAAGCAAATTTTGCTTACTGAAGTTCTAATCACATGGTCAGCTGTCCTCTCCCTCAAAGTTTCAGTGTTCCCTTAAAGGCCAAGAAGCACTACTAAATGGCCGCTTTCACTTTAGGTTTGTTGCATACACCTGAATCATCTCAGACTGAAACCAGTAACTGTTGATGGGTGCCCTTTAAGTTTTGAACTTGAAGAAGTCAAGTCCAAAGTGCCTGCTAATCTTAACTTGGGAACTGACTTGCCAACTTCAGTTTCACTTCTTTATTTAATCTTGGCCATTTGCTGAATATTAAAAAATTAATGTTTTCTGCTAAATGGCTTAAGGGTAAATATGAAGCTTTCTTCTGAAACTTCTGGAAAGAGCAAACAAAATGAACAGGGACTTGTAGCGAGTAATTATAAAGGAAAATAAATTCCTTGTTGGGTAAATACGAAGGATTAGCTATTGTAAGTTAGGTTTGAAAAGAGCAAAAGCAGACTTGCAGAGTAAATTAAATGCAATCAGTTGGTGAGAATCTGTATATTACAGTTCACTCCCTGCATTATTTAAAAAAGACATTTTGAAATTAAATAAAAAAACCACTTGGATAAATACAATCTCTCATAACTGATATTACTCAGCCAACAATTGTAGGGTTATATTTTAAGTTGTTGAAAATCTGTACTAATATACTTTCTGAACGATAAAATATACAAGCTTCTGTAGCCATTAAACAACTGCCTCCGACTCCAGTAAACCCCAAAACAGGAAGAAGTGGCTTCATAAGATGACTTGTATGATCAGTGAAAGATATATTTAAACTACTAAAATAAAATCTGTCTTTCCAGAATAAGCCAGTCCTGGCCACGTTGTTTCAGAGCCCATCTCGAGATGCATGCTTTTCTCTGACTATTCTCCAGTTGACAGCAGAATTGTCCCAAGAATTTATGTGACGAGAGAAATATTTGCTATTGCTAGAGAATGGATAACGTTTCTGTTTCTCACAGAATTTGAAAAGCTTGGCATTGTCAGTATTTCCCTTTTGTTGTTCTGTACTTGTTGGAAAACAAACATCAGCTGTGTCTTTCACTGTACCCGAACAATCCAGGGGCCATGATGACAGAGGGGCACTGCCAAGGCTGCTGTCTCCAGCAGAGCAGGATGGGGTAAAGCAGGTGGTTGTCTGCCCAGCAGATGTGAAGTCTGTGAACTGAAGGCATTTGCACAGCTTCTCAGATAGTAATGTACAATCACTGTCACATGTGAATGTGGCAATTTTAGAGTAAATATGATCCTAAACAATGAAGCTACAAACTAAAGAAACTTTACCTGAAGTAGAGAATGCAAATGGATGCTCCTTCTGGTTTGCTGTGTGAGTCACTTCCTAGGTTACAGGTATGTGATGCTGTGGCATCTTCATGAAATAGTGTTATTTCTTTTTAAAAACAGAGCAAGGCAAGTGACTAAAAATCAAAAGCAGTAAAGCTGAGGATAAAGTAAGCAGATAGCCAAAAAATGCATCTTAGGAAAATTAAATTCCCCTGAGTAGACTGTATGGAGATTTGCTGTGTGAACGTGCCTTGTTTTTTTTTTTAACAGAAAAAGTGGGCTGACATGAAATAATACTGTGCAGAGGCTCTTAAAGAAATTCAAGTTGACCCTGCACTTTTGCCAAGCTCTCTGAGAAAGGTCAACATACTGAAGTCAAACTACAGCATTTCACCTGCTTGAAAGGTCAAGAGAAGTGTTGCATAAACCAACAAAATATCCAACCAAAGATTCTAAAAACTGTTTTCAGCTTTTGATTTCTAAATATTGAATCACCTCCCAAATACCAGCTTTTCTTAACACCTTCTTTGTGGGGTTCTCACTGAACATTTGTAAACACGACTCTTCTGAATGAAAGTGTTTCATGCGCTCTCACTGACTGACTCAATGCGCTCAAATGTGCCTGCATGGGGCCAGTGCAAATGAACGTACAAGGCAAAAGTAACTTCTCAAAACAGCCCCAAAGCAGGCACGTCTCCGTGAGCAGGTCTCTTTCATATCTAACAGTTACTTCGAAGCCCCTTTATCAGTAGGATTTCCCAGAAGTTATTTTGTCAATTGAACTGATATTCCCACAATCAGTAGTGTCTTATTAATACAGCCTTGCATTTGGTAAGACTGAATAACTACAGAGCTTGTGAAAGACACTGGTGGTTTGAAAGCTTGTGACTTGCAGTGGCATTATTGAAGGCATTGTTCATGTGAAGTTGGCTTTAAATTGCTCTTGCTAGCAATAAACTACATTCCAGAACTCCTCTAGTCTCAGTGCCTCGCCCTTGTGCCTCACTGATGTTGAAGTGGCGTCTTGTTACACTTCCTACCCTCTTTCTTTTCTTTACAACCAATTACAAAGCTTTGAGAGGCGTTTATACGTTTCCAGTGTCCCGGTCACCGAATGATTTAGCTCAGTCACCATCTAAATATAGAGCATTTGATCAGATGCAGCAGTTTCTGTCCGCTTGGCGCTGGGAGCCCCTCGCCGCCCAGACCCCGAGTATTTATAACCAGCTAAACTTTCCGTCATCAGAGATCTTCTATTTGCGGCGCTCGGCACGCTATGTTACCCCGCGGAGCTCCAAATCCCCCGGGGGGGGTGGGGGGGGCGGTGCTGGGAGGATCCCGCCGAGAGCTCCCGGGGATCGATCGCACACGGGATTCAGGCCGGGCTCCGGCGGGGCCGCGGCTCCACTGGCGTTCGGGCTCCACAGGCGTTCCGCCTCCAGCTGTGTTCC
>VWZG01004972.1:6599-83099 GCA_013396735.1 Grallaria varia | reverse complement strand
ATACTGTACCTCGGTACGGCTCGTACCCTCCTGCCGAGAGGTGTTTTATAGCAAATGGACGGTGATGAAGACCTTGGATTCCGCACACGTTTCTGCAGAACCCTGTCAAATTGTTAGGAGTGCTCAGGGATGTTGTTTCCTACTTTGCTCGTTTTATGTTTCTGAGTAATTGTCAGTAAACACGGTGTGAGCATTTGAGTAGCAGGCAGTGGAGAGATGATGTAGTTTGCTCTTTTACTGAGGCTTCTTCCTTTCTAAGGATGCCTTGCCTTTGGCAAGCCAGCGCTGAGTCTTTGCTCACCGTAGTCAAAATCCTGTGAGTAGTACTGCGTTTCAAAGAGAAAAACATTTCCAAAGCAGATCGGTGTTTTCTGCCTTAAAATGATTTAATGTAGAATTTCATAGGACTAAAAAGTTATAGTTGCAGTAGGTCAAGGCTATGAGTAAGGCAAGTTTTGCTGAAAACCCAAGTGGTATGTTATTAGACTGACTAACATATAGGGAGATGAGATGTGAAAGGGTGTATGTGTCCTCGCGTTTTGTTTCAGTGGAAGCAATTTTTCCGTTTGGTTCAGTTGCTTCTCTTACTAGGCCTTGTTATCTTGTTTTCCTGCTGGGAGAACAATACTGTCTTTATTCAGTTCTCTGTAATAGTATACTCTAAGAGGAAATTCAGGAATGTGTTGGTATGTAAATAGAGTCATTATTTTGGAGAATGTAAACTTGTCCGGGTATCTTCTCTTAGCAGTTAGAATTGCCGGAGCTGTTTCCCCATGGTCACAGTTGTGCTGTATGTGGCAAGGTCAAATGCAAGAGGCACAGGTAAATTAAATCTGTGGCACCAGTAAGCTTAGTATTGTTGACATTTTACACATCACAGTAGGAAACTTTCAATTATGTGTTGTTACATAAACTTTCCCATGCTCTCCTACAGACCTACTTTGCTTCTGGAAAACTATCAGCCATGGCTCGATCTGAAAGTGCCTTCCAAGGTGGATGCATCACTCTCAGAGGTAACTGGTGCATCATTTCTTTAGTACCTTAAAGTTCTGTGTGTTCTTGTTACGTGTCTTTTAGACCTCTTTCTTCTGGTTCAGTAAATAGCTTAGATGTACTTCCCAGGTATTTTAACTTGTTCGTGTGAAAGTCAAATCAAAAGAATATGTGCCAGGAACAGAAAGGTGAGGTGGCCTTCTTGTTAACAAGGATGTGACTGCTTGTGTGGTAGTGCACCTAGGACATAGAAGAAATGTCTGTTTCAATTTAGAAGAGTATTGGTAAGAACAGTTATAACTGAACATGTACTATTCTTGAAAAGCTGAGAATTTTGCCCTGCTTGGTTTGTTGGAGTGGAGGGTAAGATGATTTGCTCCAGCTACAGAATTTCTGTAATGAAGATGATAATTTAATGGTAGGGAGACTACAAGAAAGGTGGAAAGAGTCTATTTACAAGGGCATGTAGTGACAGGACAAGGGGGAATAGATTTGAATCGGAAGAGGATAGATTTAGGTTACATATTAGGAAGAAGCTCTTTACTGTGAGGGTGATGGGGACCTGGAACAGGTTGCCCAGAGAAGCTGTGGATGCCCCAACCCTGGAGGTGTTTAAGGCCAGGCTGGGTGGAGCTCTGAGCAACCTGGTCTAGTGACACGTGTCTCTGTCCATGACCAGGAGGGCTGGAACGAGGTGATCTTTAAGGCCCCTTTCAGACCAAACCATTCTGTGATTCTGTCAGTTTATTTAAAATCATCAGGCAAAGCTGTAACAAAATCTGCGTTAAAAAAGAAATTAGTGGATTTACTCAAAGAATAGCATAGGTATATTTTTTAATAAGGTTGTAAATGAGGAATTTTGTTCTAATGTCTTTTAAAAAGAGCTATCTGAAGAGCAGTTTTTCTTTGGGCTTTTTTTTTTTTTTACTTGATTGGTAATTGATGAAATATATTGGCAGCAAACAAGTAAGCGTTTGTTGTTTTTTGAAGCTAGGAAATTACACAAGCATGTATGTACCTTAATATTCATTTATTTAGAATTCCAGCTTTGGAGTTCTGTAGCAGGAGGATGAACAATTGGCATGCCAGAAGTGAGAAGGTTTTTGCATGTCAGTTCTTGCAATTAACAAAGTGGTTTATGAAGTGCATGTGTTCGTGGTATAAACTATCACTTATTTCAGCTCTGCCTGATGGTGTCCCAGGCATGGCCCACTGCAGGAATAGGAGAAGAATAAAAAGCAGAAGGGAAGGGATAATAAGGGACAATAAACTTAAATAAGTTTAAGTGTATTGAAATGATAATATTGCTGGATATCATTTCAAAAGGCTCATGCTTTAATAATAGAATATAAAATAAACAGTTATATGCATGTAGCATCTTTAGAATTTTGAGGAGCAAATAGATGTGACAGTTTATCAAGGGATGTGGTAAATGCTGAAGAACTGGAAGTTTTTCTCCATAGCTTAAATGGGAATTTAATGCTAAAAAGGTTCTTTTTAGTATCTGATTCATAAGAGATATGAGAGACTGATCTTTAAAATGTGTTGCTAAGCCGTGGCATTTTGTATTTGATTGCTGTTGCTGTAATTCCGCCTTTCCAAAGCGTTGAGCTTTTCTTTGCTGTTACTTTGTACTTCAGTGGCATGTCCCAGGCCCTGCTTTATTTAGCACTGTAGACATGGCTTTTGTGTATCTATGCCGTGTTTCTCATTCCTTTATCTTGGTGTGCTTAACTAGAGGGAAGTACCAGACCTGAGTTCTGTGCTTTCCCAGGGCAGCGAGCCAGGGTAATCATCTTCAGTGGACCCCAACAAGCAGTCTGAGGCACCATTTTCAGCTGTGTGGGACAGATACTATTGGGAATGAGAAATATCATTGCATTGCTCCTTATTGCAGCTCTTCTCTACCGGTTAAAAGAGTAGCAGGGTTCTGCCCACCTCATACTGCTCTTGACCATCTGCTCTGAGGATGCAACATGTAATGCCGGCCTGGAATCGGATAGCCTGCTTCAGGTTGGAAGAAGAGACTGCTCTTATTTTCTTTTGTGGGTTAGTCATACATTAGAGAGAAGCTGATACAGTGTGAACTGAATTAAGATTAATTAGATTCTAAAGAAGTGCCCAGTGCAACCTGCATCTAAAAAGCAGATTCTTCAAATACTTGGAATAATTCTGGGATTTTTTTTATGTATTAGTTTTTCTAGTTCTTCTTTTGTAGGTTGAAGAGTTTTGGCAATATTTTCATTTACAAATCTTTTTAATTTGAAGCAGTTGTATAACCTTTAAGCTTATGTTTTCAAGTGCTTTCAGAATAATACACAATCAAATCAAAAGAAATCCAAGTATGAATTTTTTTCTCTCTTGGGTTGTGATGACAGATTGTCTCAGTTGCAAATTCTTAATCTTTTGCAGCCTTGTTTTAGTCTACCTGGCTGCTGTATGTGGCTTAGAAGAATAAGAAAAATCCATACTTGGATATTCCTCTCCCCCCCCCAGTTATATTTATTATTATAATTGAACTCTAAACTGTCTCAACATGCATCTATCAATATTTTATAGTTTGGGCTGTTTCCTACACAAAAATAATGCAGTGACTTAAGTCTCATTTTGTTTCTCCTTTCTAATCCATTTTACATTATGTTATTTTCTTCAGTGTTTTCTTTCTCTCTGAATTAGGACATGATATCTGTTGGTCAGTTTTATGTTGTATGTAGTTCAGGTGCTGCAGATTGTATAGAGGAGAATTTAATTCTATTGTTCTGTTAATGAACTCACCTTTTTCTTTCCAATCTCATTTTTGCTATGTGTGGGATGGTTGCAAGTCAAATCTGTGGAAAGCGGCTCAGCTACTCTTGATGGGCATCATGGAAGAAATGCCTTACTGGATCAAGGCGCTGCTGTCTTTTTATCTCACAATTTTTTTTTTAATTCTTAACTTCGCAGGTTCTTTACTCATGGGACTAGAATTTTTTTTCTTTTCTTAAAGTAAGAAATGGGCAAATACATGACAAGGAATGAGTTACTGTCTGAACATGGTCTTTGCCATTCATGAACTCTTGTAGCAGCAAAATGGGCTACATGCTTTCTTATTGGGAATGGCTTGTTCTACCCTCAGGAAGTGGTGTCAGCTATCTAGTAGGACTGCCTTTTAAGGCTTTGTAATTGTCGTTGTGGTTTATTGCTCCTTTCCACTCTAATTTGGCCTGGTAGTTCTAACCTGCTGCTGACTCAGTCATCACTCTGCTCTACAGTTCCTCCTCCTGACAACTGGGGTCAGTTGTATGGCAGTCTCCAGAAAGCTTGTCTCAGCAGCAAAGGCTGACTAGCTTGCAGTATTGCAGTGCATGCTAGAAAATAATCTTTTTTTTTTTCCTGCACCTGCTGCTTATATCGCTACCTGCTGCATTTGGTTTTACACTTGTAATCTCTTTCCAATTCAAAGCTGCCCATGAGGAGTAGAAACAGTAATTTTGCAAAATGCTTGAAAATAGGTAGGCTTTAAATGAAATTATTCATCATTTGTATTTAGAACTGGAGAATAATAACTTACAGACAAGGAAATGTCTTGTCATTAGCTGCCATTGTTAGAGATGTCCCATCGACTTTTTTGGTATGGTGTAGTATGAGACATTGAGCTTGAGTGATATTGCTAGAATGGAAGTGGGTGCACACGTCCTGCTTTCCCAGTGCTTTGTGAAAGTGCAGTGGATGATGTGACAGATTTTTTTTTCTGTCTTACAGAATCACACTGAGTCTGGAATACTCATAGGGTCCAAGGGGAAGCAGTATGGACTGCATGCCTTGAAATCCAGTTAGTGACAGTCCATGGCCTAATACTCCTTGAGTGCTTGTATTTTGCAGTAGGGATGACTTCATACTGTAGCTCTCTTTTAACTTCTGTACAGCACCTTGGTGCAATGGAACGTTATACGTACCTGCCTCTGCTGTGCATGTGTTTAGTGAATGTGCCAGTAGGGGCTGCTTTCTGTGTGTCCACTCATTTTTTTATTATGGCCACATAGATCACTTGAGTTCTAATAGAACATGTCTTGCCTTCTGATATCATGACCAGTGATAGGTGGACTCCTAAGTGAATTTTGAGTTAGTTGTCTGTCTCTGTGAATGCTGTCTCTGGGTCTTTGTCTAGTGGGATTATCTGCAAGCCCTTCCCTTACAGTGTGACTGTAGAAGAGAAACACTGGCAAGTCTGTGAAATGGTTCAGCTGGAACTCTGTTACTACAAATGTGGGATGAGTCTCAAGGAGACTTTGTCCAGAGTGGGACATCAGGCCTTTGCTTCTGTAAGGCACTTTTTTTAAATAGTCTGCATTTTGAACCTTGAAGGAGGTGTATTTTTGTTCATGCAGAGTGTCTAACAAATAATGTTGCAATACCAGTGAGACTTGAGATTTCTGTGGAGTAAATTGGTGACTGATGTACTGGCAGTGCTATGGAAGGCATCAGGGAAATTCATTTGAGGGGAGTAATATGTTCTTAAGGCCAGTGTCCTGTAGTTGCTGACTGGAACTGGATGTGATCTCCTTCCTGTTGTCTGAAGATTAACTTCCAAAGAAAGTTCTCTGAGATTTCTTAGTCTCTTCTAGGCTGGAAATTAAAGCATCTGTTGTCATATCCCCCCACCTTTCCAGTCTGCTTTTAATGGAAATATAAGATTGAGTGGGGAGGATGACACAGGACAACTTGACACAACATTTAGTTTACCCATCTGTCCTTAACACACGATGGTATTACATTTTCAAGATCTGTTACTGCTATAGCACATAATATAGCATAGTACATAAGTGGGAGAAAAGACATTGGTGACTTTGTATGGTCCATAACACAGACATCTGAAGTTATCCCAAGCTGGAAAACATCTCTTCAGAGAGAGGGAGGAACAATGAAATGGAACAGTTGGAAAAGAGAGTATCTTACTGAATTTGAGTAGGTGTTATTCTTGGTAGTAAAGACAGAAAAAGAGTATTCGTTCAGGAGCTGCTCAAGTCTGAAGAATTGAAAGGGATTAAAAAGGCCAGGGTGTGCTTTTTCTTGAGTGTGCTTTTATAGTAATGAGAGGAGCAGAGGCATGTAGTGCCCTAAGGATAGCATAAATTTAGGAAGTCTTGAATTCTCGCAGTGCATACAGTGTAAAGGAGTGCAGCAGCAGATCTTGTAAGAAGAGTAACACTTATTCTCATAAATGACACTTGTATATCAGTTATTACATTCAGCTTTCCTTTCAAACAGATTTTACATTTCCCTTTGTACACAGTGGCTTTGAAGCATCTTTGCTTCTATAGAACATGTCTCAGCAGCCTCACATAGCCACATGTTTATTCTGTCTTACTGCCCTGATCATCGCTGGTGCTGCTGGGGACAAACTGATTTCTAAAGCAGTAATTCAAATTAAGGAACAGGTTGTGATGGGAAAAGGTGGTGTGGGTGATGCCCTTATAATGAAGGAGGGGAAATTTCAAGAAAATTTCATCCTTCCCTCTCCTTCCTCATGGTTTTGTTGTTGTTTTGGTTTTTTTGGGTTTTTTTGTTTGTTTGTTTGTTTGTTTGTTTGTTTTTGTCTTAGCACTGTCTGATGGTTTTCCTTCATTTCAGAAGTTTTTCTTTTGCTAATCATGTTGCAGGGTGCTTGAAGCTTTTGTGTAGACATAAGGAGAAGGGTCAAAGCTGCAGTGAGCAGTACAAGTGTATGGGGTGGTGGCAGCCCACTGATTGAACAGGGACTGTCACATTGAAAGCCAAGCTGAACCAGGGCATGCCTGTGATGTGACTGCAGTAGTGCTGGTTCATTCTGATTAACTCAGGTTTTCTGGCATGGAAAAGACAACTACAGGTTTGACCTGTGTTGAATAGGTTTGATGGAAAGGGTGGAAAAGGTTCTTCTACAGAGATCTACAGGAGCTAGGTAACAGGATGGAGGAAACCATGAGAATACGTACAGGACAAGGACTTTGAGACATGCTCTGGTTAGGACTTCAAGACATGGCTGGACCATGAGGCAGGCTTTATTGAAAGCTGTAATGCAGGATATAGAGAAAGGCAGATGGCTTTCATAGGAATTGCTTTTTATGACCCTTATTTTGCTTTCTCTGAGTGTGGTGAGCGTACAGGATTGACTGTGCTGCCTTGATGGTGGGGGAAAGCTGGAAAAGGTGGAGGTTTGGATGAAAAAGGATGGAGATGTGTGTTAGTATAAGATGGGTAACTGTGCCTGTGGGACACTCTGCTACATCGGAAAAGAACAGGGACTGATCTGAAAAATTAGGGAAGGGCTGTTTGAGGTAAGATTATGTGCTTCATAGCATTCACCTCACAGCGGCCATGGCATGCTCCCTGTTGCTACTGGCAGATGTTTCTTCTTGATATTTGATGAAACCATCACTTTGTTGCTATCGTGCCCAAAGTACGGATTGTCATGCAAAATAACTGATCTCACAATAAGATCACAACTTACACATTTATATGTTAAAGTTTTGTGATATATGAATTATGCCCTGTGAGTTTCGGAAGGTGTTTGTGTCTTTAACTCTTTTAACAGGAATTTTTAGGAAACTGTTTGTTTATTTTCTAACACGGTTGTCTTTGTTCTGCACAGGTGCTTGAGTTGGTGCTCGAAAACTTTATTTATCCATGGTACAGGTATGAGCTTTACCTAAAGGTTATTAGTTTTCAATATCATAAATATTTTTCAATCTGTTTAAGAAATAGTCACCTGAAAATAAACATTTCTGTTTCTTTAGTGAAATATAAAGCATATTTTTGAGTGCTACAGTGTCATAGTTTTATTGTCTCTTAGCAGAGTAAAACAGATCTTTTAACAATTTAGGTATGATAGAGATGGTTCTGAAATTTGTATTCCTTCCTAAAAACATTTTTATATTATTTATTTTTATATGTTCATTTTCTAATAACTGTTACTTGGAAGTAAGTATGGATTGGTTAAAACCTGTGTGAAAACTCAACCTCCCCAACCCCCATGAAATCTACTTCCAGATTAGAAGCATACTGATCCATTGTATTGCTTTAAAAAAATAAATTAATCACTTTACAGGGTTTTTAAAAAGACGAAAATTCCACTTTTAATCCATATAGAAAAGGTATTTTGAATACATGTGGCCAATCTCTTGGAAATCGTCTGGTGATTTGCTGAGTTTCAAGACTGAGTGGTTATGTTGCACTGAATAGAATAATACTGTGTAAATAAGTTTGAAATAGTGAATAAAGAAAAGACTGTGGCTAATTATTTTTTCTGCTGTTTTTTTTTGTTGTTGTTTGTTTTGTTGTTTTTCTTGTACCTTTGTATATTAATTAGTGCTTTGTAGTACTTTATAGGAAGATACTAAAATGTATCTAATTGATCATGCTGGCATTAATATGTTAAAACAACATCTTACCTTAATTCTGAATTTGACTTTTTCATTGGATGGAAATATTCAGTTTGTGCTAAAAAATATATATACTTTCTTTCATTTTACTGTATACATTTTTTTTTCTGACTCTCTGGGGTCTAAAATTTTCTGGGTGGACTTATTTGCCTCTTTGGTTTTAATTGTGGCTAATACCTGCGTGGCTCACCTTTGTGTGATGAATATACTCAAATGTAAAACTTCACTGCTGATGCAAGCAGCAGAGGGAGCTTTAGCACCGTATATTGCGAATGCTAAGTTGGAAACCTTACGGTTCCAGAAGCTAGAGCATGTTCTATTGAGTTGTTTGATAAAGTAAGAAATGTAAGGCAACCATCTTCTGTATTTTATAACTTGAAAGTAGTTTTTTCTTGGCTGGTGGAAGGTGTCTTCAATGTCTTTGTTATGGGTTGAAGAGGAAACTTGGCTTCCACCAATTACTCACATCTTTTGCACCCAAGACAGTAGAAGTCTGGAATATGTCATCTGGTGGGGATAGTAATATGCACAGTTTCAAGTGTGGTGTAAAATACACAAGTGTGGTATGGAGCCAACCAGCCTAGATTTTGCTACATCATGCCCTCTGGTGAGCAGCATAGGTGTTTCTACACTGTCTTTACTTTTGCCTGGCTGCATCTCCAGGTTTTGAACTAGCTCCATAAATTCACACCATGCTGATCAAACCTACTAAGCTTTCTGTGAACCTGAAGTATTGGGAGTTCAGTGAGCTATAGTGAGTGCAGTGGTATCTGAGTAGTTCTACAGGAAACAACTTGGTCCTGAAAGGCTTACTGGTTTTAGCTTATGAGTGTTACTGTCAGATCTGGTCTGGTTTCCTCTAGACATTCAGGTGTTTCTGTGCTTCCCTGTGTTTCCAGCAACAGCTGTGCAGGGAGGCCTGAACTGTGTGTCCGTGTGCTACCATATGAGGTCTGGCTTGTAGAGCATGCCAGTTCTGAATTTTCCCACTTGGCTGTACCTGCACTGTTTGTAAAGCCCAGCTCGCTCAGGACAAAGGACTCCTGAATTCAGGAAATGTTTTTTTCTGAGCTAATAAACCTCACTGACTCGGGATGATGCTTCACAGAGCCAAATCAGAAGCCTTTGCGTCCAGACTACCCTTATTTAGCAGTGTGGTTGAGTAACAACCAGCAGGCAATTCATACTTTCCAGAGTAGGCTGGTAAAACTGTTTCCTGCTTTCCCTTACAAAAAAGTCTGGGCATAGCTTCTTATGCTAACTGCCTCCCTTTCACATGAATGGAATTTGTACAGAAGCTACCAATTTATATATATATATATATAAAATTTTTTGGGGGGCTCTGCTGACTGGTGCTGTCCTGCAGCACCTCACACGCCCTGGGAATCAGTGGCATCAGTGTTACCAGGAAGTACCTCACTCAGAAGCCTGGGAAGTGTAATCTTTACCAGAAATGTATGTTGCAAGACAAAATCACAGATTTATTGCTCAGGAAATAAAGTGCTATATCAGAGAAAAGCTGTGTTTCATGTTTGTTTCATTAATAAACTGTGTAAGAATTTGTAATATTTTATTACCGGGTTAAAGTTCAAAGGCAGACATCCCTAAATTTGGATCACTTTAAGGGAATGAAAATTGATACTTAAAATCCAGTGAACTCTATTGAAATAGGTGGTTATACTTCTATATATTTTTGTTTGGTATTTGTCAAAGTATTCATAGTGGTTATATTTAAATATTTGTTTTAAGAATTTTTTTTCAACTATGTGAGAAAAATAGAGCATAGTAATCCCAAGTTTGCAGAGCTACAAAACACTGGTCTGAGTGGTTCGTGCTTTATGCTGTACAGTGAAACTATACAATATCTTGCCTATACCAATGTCATTTTAACTCGGAGAGTGTGAAGTTTGAAAGAGTCCCTCTACACTTAGTGAATTTTTTGGTCACTGATGCTATTGCAACTCCAGTTCTCTCAGATTACATTAGAACTAAGTAATTGCCATGTTTTCTTAACACATTACTATGAAAACATTTTTATTTGATAGTGATTAAACCCAGTGTTTTCGCATATGGAACTGCTTCTATTTTAAATGCAAGTAATGCAAGAAAAATTCAGGATTTTTGTTGAGTTACAAACCATAGCTTTATATTTTACTTGCTTGACCTTATTTTCTACATCTTTTTTATGGGAGTTGGCCAAATTTTGTAATAAGAATTGACACACAGAAAAAAAAATCACTTCAATATTTATATATGATTTTCTTTTATGAGTAGATCCTGTAAGATTTTGCGTGCAACAGCAGTTGGGTGTATCTCTCTTGAGGCACTAGACTCTGTAACTGTTTACAATTAAGACTGAGCCTTTTTCTTGTAGCACATCTCTCCGTTACACTGACAGTTATGTTTTGAAGTTATTCCTAAAGTTCTGGAAAAATGCAGCCAATTTTTAAAATGTTTCCAAGCAAGTTATTTGGACCTTCCACTGTGTCACTAGAGATTTGAGATTTTAGAGGTTCATGATGTTTTTTTCACCAGTCTTCAGTCTGCTAGTGATTAAAAGAAAGTCTTTGCAAACCTATGGCACGTTATGATAGTACGTGGCATAAAATCATGTCCAAACAGAGTTAGCCAAGATTCTAGTTATGCAAGTGTCAATAAAATATCAACTTTTTAGTCCAAATTAGTTGTTTGTCAAATACTAATAATACAGTAATACAGTTTGTTTGCTAATCCCTTGGCAATGCTGATCCCTTTGACAATGTTAATGATATTGCTTCTAAAATGTCAGCTGCTGATCTTAAAACAAACCAAACTTTCCCCTACAGTATTCTTATCTGCATATGATTAGCTGTTGGTGGATGGTTGTGTTTCTTATGCCAGGCTTCTTTCTTTGAGGTGTTTTTTCATGCAATTAGTTGCAGAGTTTGACTGTCAGGTCACTAGTATGTGTACCTAGCACTTAATCTTCAACATGTGTTTGAACACTATATGACCCAGCCTAACACTGCTTTACAAAATTGGATGCTGAATAATGTAAAATTATGTTTTATGCATTTTTTTATTTTTAAATGTCCTGTTATTGCTTGTAGTGCTTTTTTTTTAACACAAGTAATATATGTACTTACTACATATGCACTCATTACCAAAAGATGTGTTGACTCTTGAATGTGGTCTTTACGTAAAGCTGGATGTGACTTTCTTTGTTGCATCATTACTCAGCTGTTACAGTGTTATACTGCAGTTTTACCAATATCATTAGTTATACTCTAATGTTCATGTTAATTGCTGGTAGATTTTGGGTTTTTTCGCTTGCATTTTGTGGACTGCTGTTGTCATGGTCTCTTTTTCCACTCAGTTTAGTTGCAGTTTCTGCATCTAAAACATAGTGTATGTCCTGTTGTCTTTCAATTTCCCAAAGAAGTAATGAAGTTAGGTATTTTTCTTCCTGAATCATCATTGAATTATTTTTGCTGTGATTTTTCACTGAACGTACTTTATTGCAGCATATGGAAACTGGCAAAACAGATAAAAAGTTCAGATGATATTTTGACACAGTGAAAATGATCTTGAAAAGCTTACTGGAAATCTGTTTAAATTCTTCGTTTCCAAGCAGAAACCGCTTCAAATAATTTCAAGATACATTTACAGATGTAGAAACTAAGTTACATTTTACTCCATCAAAATCATGCAGCTAGTATATGAGAGCAGGAATTAGTATATCATTCCAATTTACTGACATATGTCTTAAGCCATTGTGTGCACAATGTTGTTCCCACTATTTTTTGTTTTCCTTGAATAGAAGACTGCTTGCTCTCTGGTAGCTTTCATTTCAGTTAATACAGGTTGAATTATCACTGTCGAATGTTCTTATTCCTGTTTTAATAGTGTCGTTGGGTTTTATGTATTTTAGAAATTTATTTTATTTTGTTTTCTTACATGGCATGCTTTACAACACTGCAGAAATATTACTGATGATGAATCCTCAGTGGATGAACTGAGAGGCACACTGCGGTTTTTTGCATCGGTGTTAGTTCGGCGAATTCACAAGGTATGGCAACTTAAAGGTATTCGTGTTGATTTTTCCGTCAGAAATAATTGATATTCATCTGTAGTGAGTTCTTTAATTTTTTAAAAATACTGTGATTCCAAAGTCAGTCTTACAGAGTGTGTGGACAGCTTCTAACCACATAGGTTAGATCCTTATGGTATCTGCTCCCTCCTAGAGGAGCTTATCCCATTCTTGGTGGTAAACCATCTCTGAAGATTCATCATTGAAGTGTTCAGCATGCAGTTGGACCAGCCTGTTCTAGTGAAAGACGTCTGTGCAATGGCAGGGGGTTGGAATAAGTGATCTGTGAAGCTCCCTTGCGACTCAAACCATTCTCCAATTCATGCAAATGGGTATATTTTTTACACCAGAGCAAGGCATTATCAAAACCTTGTGATGATCTTTTAGCTCTCTTTTAGTGACTTAATCCAAGTGGACACAATTTTGAGAATTACTGAAAAAGACCTGTTAGAAAATGGTTAGCAGTGTACCTGTCTTGTAGCTTCTGCTTGCTTAGCTTATTAAAATGCAAACAAGGTCTATACATTGTCTATAAAGAATAACTGTCATTAGGTGAACATTTTACTTGAAGAATTAAAACAGATACGGTTCTTATATTAATGCAATTCTTAAGAAACATCCTGAATACTAAAGATAAAAGCTTTTTTTTTATGTGTTTAATCTATTAGCACATACATTCTGTTTTCTGGTAAAGTGCTTCAAGTCTGTTTTACAGGAACTGCTTCTAACTTTCTGGCTGTTTTAAGCAGGAGGAGTTGCTAAAGTCAATTTCCAGAATTATTCAGTGCTGGCCTCTCTGTTGGAGCATAATGTGTGTTTTTTCCCCTCTGCCTTAGTAACAGCAATATTTCCTGAGCTACAAGTTGTACATGTACTCTGTCATGACTGAATAACAGCTTGATTCTGTCCTTGTTATATATCAAATCCAGATGACTTTCTTGTTTACTCTAACTCAGGCATGTTGCTTTTTAAAGTGAACATGGGGGAAGATTAGGAAATGTCCATGTAGCACATTGTATGGAGCTGTGGAAGTGCAGTAAATCTTTCAAGTTGCAATTGTATTAGATCAGCTGTAACATCTTTAAGTAGAGTGTTAATTTACCATATCTGCCTTTGGCAGTAATGATTTAAATGTAATATCTTCAATTCTATGTATGTTGGTATTGTATATGTGCAACAAAAACTCAAGATGTGTACAAGTATTAAGCACTGTCAGGGGACCTACAAAATAAAGGTAATCCTAGAAATGCATTGTTCTTTACAAATGTTTAGATTTATTTGCATGCATTCTACAAAAGAATATAATGTTTTTTATCTCTTTGTGTGGAGTGGTACAGATTCCTCAAGCAAAAAGATACTCTATAAAAACTTGTGTTTTGAGTCAAAATTGAAACTTGGCATGCTCAGCTGCGCAGGGAAGCATGGTGTCACATGCGATGCTATATTTCTGAGTTCATGCTTTTTTTCCCTGCTGCATAAGTGTTCCTGTATATGCACACAGCCATATTCAGATTCAGACAGCCTCAATTAATAGTTGTGCTGCATATATTATGAAAAATGTTGTGTGTAGAAATTAGAGTGGCTATACATGTTGCAAGTAAAGTACCAACTTTGTGTCATTTCAGGATTCCTAGTTTAAAGCTTCAGTAGTTAGCACAAAAGGGTTATGGCAATGTTTTATAGCCTTTCAGCTCTGATACACTATCCTTTATGATCTCATTTGAGAAGTTCCTCACTGGCTGCAAAACTAGTCATATAACTGGGCTAAGGAGCTGTACTTTGATGTAGACTTATTAGTAAGTTGAAAGCTGTAGTTCTAGCTAATAGAGACCAAGTGTTTAAATCAAGAAAGAAAAAACATTATTTTTCCTTTTTTAGGTTATATCTCTGTAATTTTTTTTTGCCAAAGAATCTTAGCTTTTGAATTGAGATGCAAAATTACAAATTGCTACAATAAAAAGAATGCTTTTATTTTCTGTTTAAAGCTGTCTAGGTGGATTTTTTCAAAGCATGGTTGTTGAATGAAGTAACAAGTGCTGCAGGCCACTCAGCTCTTGAGTGTATGCTGCAATATTTCAAATCTGGGTTTTCCTTGTTGTGGCCATTTCTGGGTTGGTTGTGGGTTTTGAAGGGCAAGGAAAGGGTTTCCCTTTTTACAGTGTGGTGTAGATAGACCTGCGTCTGACTGAAGTTTTTTTCAGAAGTTTCCAGTGTCTCCTACAGTGTCTCCTACAGTGTCAGCAGCAACTTGCTTGCTGTGCTCTTTGACTTCTGCAGGGGTGAATATTACCCTATCCCTATGTTCCATAGGAAACTCCTGATTTACAGAAGTTATTGTTGAAATGTGAGGCACAAAAGATGGGTTTTTCCACTGATAAGCAGAAGTTCATCCTTTCCTGCTTGTAAATTGGAGTTGACCTTACTTTTAGGCAGTTCTGATCAATTGTACTGACTTGTCTGGGCTGGCCAGGCCACGTCATAGCAGTGCACCTCAAATATTACAGGAGAGTGTGCAGGAATATGTATTATTCTCCGTGTATGACTGAATAAACAAACAACTTTTCTCTCAGCTCTGGTGGCCTTTGGAATTTCACTCTTTCCTTGTCTGGCAAGAAGTACTTCTATGCTCTCTCAAGGAGGGACAAATTCCCTTGGGAAAGAAACTTGTTCAAAAGTCTTAGATTTTGAACATTTACAAGTGTATGTTTTTGCATCTCTGAGACATCTTTTGCTTAAAATAAGGAGCATGCAAAGTGTAAATCTGTTTCTAGATGAGTTTCTATGAAAGCTGCTGCAGCGGATAAAGAAAAATCCCTTCAGACTGTACAGGCTGGGGACTGACTGGCTGCTGAGAGAAGCTCTGCTTTCTGCAAAGGACTTGGCCCCATGGTAGGCTCTAAGCTGAATATAGGCCGTCAGTGACAGCTGACAACATCAACAGCATCTTGGGCTGTAATAACAGGGGCAGAGACAGTCAATAAAAGTGATTATCTGTCTTTACTTGATGGTTTTTGGATGGCACCTAGGATACTGATCCAGTTTTGGGCTACTTTTTACAAGAGAGTGGAGCAGGTTCAACCATGGGGCCACCAAGATGGTTGGGGCTGGAGGAGGTGACTGTCTTCATTCCGGGAGGTTTTCAGCACTAGGACGGATGCAATCCTGAGCACCCTAATCAAAGACTACTTGGATAGGGCTAAGACATTTCAAGGTCCATTTGTGCCTGAACTGTTCTATAATTCTCCTTTAATTTTCATAGCCATCAAAGAAAATATAAATGCAGGACCCTAATACAGTCCTGGATTAAATCATACATGTTTTTTGTTCAGCCTATGATCACATGGTATCATTGTTGGCACTAATGCTCATCCTGACTCTGTAACTCAAATTTTCTTTTGGTTCTGCCATCACCTGAGGTGTCACATTTTTTTCTGCATGTGTATAAGGTTTCTCTTTGCTTTTAGTCCTTGTGGACATGACTGCAGAGTGTTAAGATACAGAAGTCCTAGAAGCAGAGCATAGTTGTTGCTTTCGTTGATGGTCAAATCTTCGCACAGAACTAGGCTTCCTATACTGTGTCTCAGAAATCTTGCTGCGTTTCTGTATTTATTGCAATGAAAAAAATCATAATGAGAATGAGATGACAATAAATGTGTTAACAGTGTCATTTATGGCATTTCATACTGCATGCTGTTATGTGGTTTGCCCAGAAGAATGGGCATACTTCCAGTTTGTCTAGAAAATTCGTGGATTGTTCCTTGATGATTCATTTTATGGTGAGAATGGGGACATAGGAGTGAAGTAATATGTTTGATAATTGTCTTTTAAAAATTTTGAGGAAAAAAATAGAATGGTTTTGTTTTTATTTTAAAACTATTCTTTAGGTGGATATTCCAGCTGTTGTAACAAAGAAGATGCTCAAGGCAGCAATGAAACACATTGAAGTGATAGCTAAGGCCAGGCAAAAAGGTAATGTAAAGACGTACTATGTTGTCAGTTTCAAAGGGCAAGTTTGAATGTTTCTTTGTGCATATTTGAGATTATATTGCTTTGTCTTTTCATCCTTATGCCTTCTTTTTTAAAAAAAAAGTGATCCTTTTACATTTTTTTCTGGTGGATGCAGAGACAAATAGGGAGAAAGTTGTGGTACATATTTGTACTCTGTTTTAATTTTTATTTCCCCACATTAAAAATACTAAATTTTTATCTCTGTATAGTGAACAGGTATGTGGTTTCTGTCTATTCAGAGCAATTAAGACCCTTTATCAATGCTTCTTGAAGTTCTTCCTTTATATGCCAGATGAGGAGTTATAGGTGAAAGAATTTGTACATCTGCACTGTGCTGCAACTAACTCATAGCTAGAGTGACTTCACATCTGCATTAGTCAAGTTGATCAGTATGTTGAACAGTTAGGTTCATGTTTGTAAGCTACAAGACCTTGACCAGTTCCATACTTAATTATTATCCAAGTAAAATTATCTTTACAAGCCTAATGTAAAAATTATATTAAAACCGCACATTGAAGGAATATGGGGAAACACTTGCTGTTTTTATCTTTATTTTTTCACTGGCTGTGTTCCACAATGCTGTACCTACTAAATGTAGTTTCATTCAACTTTTAAGCATAGATGTTTACTTTAACTGGAGTCATGAACTTTTCTTCCTTCTCTCAAAATGTCTGCTTGATATCCGTAAATACATGCCATTGGTACTGTTAGTAGTGGGTAATGAATAGCATGAATAAGAGACATACCATAATCACGTTGGATGTCATTCATGGCACAACAGCAATTTCAAGATACTAGATAATCTTGCAGTGGTCTTTACACCAAATCTCATATTTCCTTTGACTTCTGCTGAGGAGTTGAAAAAATTTTTCTTCAGCAAAGAACTGTATTTCACATGTACACCAATGAAAATATAGCCATTTTCTTCTGTGTTTTAAAGGAAAAGATTTGCTTCCTAAGGGTAGATATGTGAAGTAGCAGCTGAAAATGAGTTCTTTGTTAATTATAAATGAGAAAGCATTCTGGATTCCAAACGGCAATTGTTTGGTGAAGAAATTCGTATTTCAGTGTGAGGTTTTATTTTTGCATAGCCAGGCTTCAAAGATTAAGCCAAAGTTCTTTTGTAAAGTTTCCACGTTTTATCCCTTTGGCAGTTCTATATGTACTAAAAGTATTTACTTTTTAGCTCAAATGAAAAGCAATTGCCTTTTGTTTCACACTAAGAAAAAGCTGAAACAACTTGTAATATTGTTTTTTACCTTCAGTAAAAAATGCAGAATTTTTGCAGCAAGCTGCTTTAGAGGAATATGGACCAGAACTCCATGTTGCTTTGAGAAGCCGGAGAGATGAACTTCACTACTTAAGAAAACTCACTGAACTTCTTTTTCCTTATATTTTGCCCCCAAAGTCAACAGAGTGCAGGTATAGAAGTTATTTAGAATTGTATTTTTTAATCTGTATATTACATAGGCTGTGGATGTGGTCTGTCTAGACTTCAGCAAAGCCTTTGACACTGTCTCCCATGTTATACTCCTGGAAAAGCTGATAGCCCATGGCTTGGACAGGTGCACTCTCTGCTGGATTAAGAGCTGGCTGCAGGGCCGGGCCCAGAGAGTGCTGGTGAACGGGGCTGCATCCAGCTGGAGGCCGGTCACCAGTGGTGTCCCCCAGGGGTCAGTGTTGGGTTCAGTCCTGTTTAACATCTTTATTGATGATTTAGATGAGGGGATTGAGACCATCATCAGCAAATTTGCTGATGACACCAAGTTGGGAGGGAGTGTCGACTTGCTGGAGGGCAGGAGGGCTCTGCAGAGGGATCTGGATAAACTGGAGAGATGGGCTGATTCCAGTGGGATGAAGTTCAATAAGGCCAAGTGCCGGGTCCTGCACTTTGGCCACAATAACCCCATGGAGCACTACAGGCTGGGGACAGAGTGGCTGGAGAGCAGCCAGGCAGAAAGGGACCTGGGGGTACTAATTGACAGGAAGCTCAACATGAGCCAGCAGTGTGCCCAGGTGGCCAAGAAGGCCAATGGTATCCTGGCCTGTATCAAAAATAGCGTGGCCAGCAGGACCAGGGCAGTGATCCTTCCCCTGTACTCTGCGTTGGTGAGGCCACACCTTGAGTATTGTGTTCAGTTCTGGGCCCCTCAGTTCAGGAAAGATATTGAGGTGCTGGAGGGGGTCCAGAGAAGAGCAATGAGGCTGGTGAAGGGACTGGAACACAAGTCCTATGAGGAGAGGCTGAGGGAGCTGGGGTTGTTTACTGTGGAGAAGAGGAGGCTTAGAGGTGACCTCATCACTCTCTATAACTACCTGCAGGGAGGTTGTAGCCAGGTGGGGGTTGGTCTCTTCTCCCAGGCAGTCAGCAATAGGACAAGAGGGCAGGGGCTTAAGCTCTGCCAGGGGAAGTTTAAGTTGGATATTAGAAAAAAATTCTTTACAGAGAGAGTAATCAGGCATTGGAATGGCCTGCCCAGAGAGGTGGGAGATTCACCCTCCCTGAAGGTTTTTAAACTGAGATTGGATGTGGCACTGAGTGCCATGATCTAGTAAACAGACTGGAGCTGGACCAAGGGTTGGACTTGATGATCTCTGAGGTCTTTTCCAACCCAATCGATTCTATGATTCTATGATAGTACAGTTATTTGGAGAAGTGAAAGAATGAACTCCAAAGTCATCCTTCTCAACCCTTCTTTTTGTCTGTTTGTTTATAATTTTTTAGATTTGTCTTTAAAATAGCACTCTTATGGTATTATTAAATCCTAAAATGTTTCCCAATATTATATAATGGCATTGGAAACTTCACTTAGAAAATTATGTGATGTAGTATTCGTTTGGATTTTTATTTCCTTTATTTTCTTTTCAGATCCCTGGCTCTTCTGATAAGAGAGATTCTGCCTGGTTCTGTTTTCCTTCCCTCAATGGATTTCTTAGCTGATCCTGTAAGACGTTGGAACACAAGAATAATCTTAATTTATTAAATATTACTGTTTTCCTACTAAGTATGTTGTGGGTAAAGCAAATGATGCAGAATTACTTACTTGCTGTGCATTTTGACTAAAAAAGGATTCTTGTGGCCAGTGCTTTTGTTTGTTCATATAACTGGTTTGAGTGTTTAACTCTCCGAATTGACTAAAATAACAGTATAGGTGTAGTCTCTTAAGAATATATTTTTAATGAAGGACTATAATTCCTGTCAAATGGGAGAATGCTGTGCTAGTGTAAACATCTTCAAATTGCTGGTTGCTATTGATACATTTAAACAAGGGCTTGACTCCTTGAACTCCTGTGGTTCTTTATAGCAGACGTGTTCCCAGGCTTTACTTTTTTAAAGGTATTAATATACTCACAGATTTGAACTTGGGCATAACAGAGTATTGAAATTCTTCAATATTAATTTTGTACTGTTTTCCTGCAGGACACAGTCAACCATTTGCTGCTGATCTTCATTGATGATAGTCCAGTGAGTACTGACAAAATTAAAACAGTAGCAATTTATTCACCCATTAAGAAAGCTTTCTTAACAATTGTAATTTTATTTCTGCAGCCTGAGATAGCAACCGAGCCTACTTCTTCATTGGTTCCATTCCTTCAGAAATTTGCAGAGCCAAGAAATAAAAAACCATCTGTAAGCAAAGACAACATTTATTTCCTTTCCTATTTTGAATAAGTGTTTTGCTTTACCTGCTGTTTTTGTTCTACAACTCTTCACATTATTTATGTACTCACTAAAAGTTTAAAATTGGCTGACTGCATTTTTAACCCACTCAGGTACTGAAGCTGGAGCTAAAGGAGATCAGAGATCAGCAAGACCTTTTATTTCGGTTTATGAACTTCCTGAAACAGGAAGGGGCAGTACATGTGCTGCAGTTCTGCCTGACTGTAGGTAAGAGTGCATACATGTGGTCAGATTATTTGATTATCCTTAAGCATTTGCAGGTTGAAGTGAATATTCAGTCTCAGAACTAGGTGGCATTATTTAGCAAGAGGTTACATTTCAGAATCTGTGTTCACTTACGTGAATGTGTCCCAGTTTTTCAATTCTAATCTTGGCAACATTCATGTTGGTGTGAACTGTAGGACATAAGTGTATTTCTGTTTATTGATAAAAGTTGTGCATTTTAAAATAGAATATTCTTGTAAGAAGAAAAATTCTGACCACTGATAAAAAGTACAACCCCCCCTTTTTTAATATGTTGTTACTAAAGTATTTCTAAAATGAGTTGTTCACCATTAAAAGTTTCTAATGTTCTTTTAGCTGTAAAATTCTGACTTCTGTAAAGAACAGAAACATAACATTAGAGGTGTGGAAACGTTTTATTCAGTAACCTGTACCTTGGTTATGAGGTGCGCGTTTGGTTTTAGAATTACATCGGCGTTATTTGGAAAGCTTTCTTCATTACAATGGTACGATTTTCTGTGAAGTTTTTATAAATTTGAGTGGTTTATTTCAAGTGTTTTGGTCAGCAAATAATTACTGGCTTACCGAAGTGATGTTGCTCTTTGGTTTTGGTAAGTGTTTTCATATTGCGTAGGGCATAATGGATGTGCCTTTATATCCCAAGCCCATACATATATTTGGAACATATGAAATGAAATTAGACAAACTTAATCTTACACTGCAGAAATCATTAATCACTGAAGAAGAGAAATACAAATAATCTCCATGCTTCTTATGTGCTTATAATCCTGTAGCAGAAAGTTTACTCTGTTGCCCATGATTAGTCTATTTTTCTAGGTAAAACTCAGCATTGTTTTCCTTGTAAACTTCTCTTGCATTCTCATAGGTGGCAGATCTGTGTATTAGCTTTTAAAACAAAAGAATGAAGTTTAAGGGTCTCTACCTATGCTGTCCCAAATTGTCTGCTGCAAGTGGACTTTCACTTGATAGAAATATTTTAGATAAGAAGCACTTACTGAGGAAAATAATTTAAACAAATCAAATAGGCTTGCACAGGAATAAAGATATTATTTAAATTATTACAATGGATTTGGTCTTGGGAATGAAATAGCAGAATTGGCAGATGGGCAGATGGTATAAAGGGCTGTTGGGCCTCTGTGTCTGTGTGCATTTAGCATGAACAGGAAATTATGCTAAAAGAAAACTACAGTTGGGTAATTTAGGAAGAAAAAAATCATTAATCTGATTCATTATTACACCAGGAACAACTTAATGGATTTATACTTACTTTGATAAGGAATAATTTGTTTTAATTGCAATATATTTTTAGTAATAATTTTATTAAGAAATCTGAATTACAATTAATAAGAAGGCAGCTACTTTATTACCTAAGACTTTGAGATGCCTTGTGTTTCTATTAACTTGAAAGTTTTGCAAATTACTGTATCTGCTAGAAAGTGAGTTGATGGTATAGGGTGCTTCAAGATGCCATTTGTTTGCCAAGTTGATCAAGAAATGCTTTTTCTTTCCTTTGCTTCCCAGAGGAATTTAATGACCGAATTTTGCGACCAGAACTATCAGATAGTGAAAAGATGTCTCTTCATGAGGAAGTACAGAAAATTTACAAAACTTACTGTTTGGATGAAAGCATTGACAAAATTAGATTTGATCCTTTCATTGTGGAAGAGATTCAAAGAAGTAAGTTTAAATTTGAAAGGAATAATGTACACTGGACTTTAAACAGCATTCTGTAGCAAAGTGAAGATGAATTTAGCTATCATACGTCTTTTTTTGTCAATTTTAAAAATTGCTATCCCCTTGCTATATTGTACCGTGTTGTGTCCGTTTATTTCTATTTTTTATTTGTAAAAGTTATAGTAACTTGCGAAGTAATAACAAGCTCAGACCAGAAAAAAAAAACCACTTTTTATGTCTGTATGAATATCTCTATTCATACTTAAAATTTTTTTTTTATAGTTGCTGATGGTTCATATACGGATGTTGTGAAACTTCAAACTATGCGGTGTCTTTTTGAAGCCTATGAGCATGTACTTTCTCTGCTTGAGAATGTTTTTACTCCGATGTTCTGTCACAGTGATGAGGTAAGTGTGAAAAATTTGAAGAGTAGTCTTAAAAGAAAGATTTTATTTGTTTAGGATACTCTGCTTACAACAGTCATGTGTATGTGAGACTGGAAAATATGGCTTCGTTTTCCACTTCAGTTAGCATTCCAGAGCTGGGCCAGTCTCAGAAGGAAAATTGAATTTATTCTAGTTCAATGCAACATCACAGAACAATCTGAGTGATTATGGTCAGTTTGCCTGTTACTTCTATTCTTGTTTCCTAAATTTTGCAATGTTGTTGCATAGTAAGCTTTACCTTAATTCATCCAGTGTTTTCTTTGTTACCTTATTTGTCTGCTGTAGTATTTCAGACACCTCTTAAGAGGAGCAGAGTCACCGACACGCAATTCAAAATTTAATAGGTAGGTATGATAGAGTTTTTAAGTGTTTTTCTTTGATTGTTAGAAGTGTCAGAATGTTAAACCATAGGAATTTTGCTACTCCCTGATATTAATTTGACTAAATTTTTAGCTCAACTTTTTTGTTTTTAAATTAACAAATTACATATTAAAGGAGCAAGCAATATTATACAAGATGTCTCATTGCTTTGAAGTGTTTTACATTAAAAAAATTCAAATGTGGTTTATATGCACCAAATAGATCAAGATGTGTGTATATATATATATATATATATATAAAATATATATTTTCATCTATATATAAACACCAAAATGTGACTTAGACCTCAGCACTTGAGAAGAGGGAAGGGAAAAATAATTGTACAGTGAGACTAAGATAACATGGAAATATAGAGGTGATTGAATTGACCATGTATATACAGTACCATTTTAGTGGTTCAAAGCTGGGTCTTCTTGCGTTTGAGTCGTTACAGGGATAGGTACAGTGTACCCTGTGTCTGACCGACCTGGTCATGCAACAGGAATCTCTTCATGTTGTGACCAGGAGGATTTGCCATTTTTATCCCCCAAATCCGTTGCAGAAATGTAGTGTCAGAAACCTTGTTTCTGGGCTTGGACTATGTACTCACAGACCACGTTCAGGCTCCTTAGAGCCTGTGGGGAAGAGCATCTCCTGTGCTGTGGATGGGTTATCTCCCACTGTGGGGTTGGGTTGATAAACCTTGAGGTCTCATGATTTCTTGTCTTTCATTGTATGTTAGGTGGCTCAGTCATAGACTAGCCCAGCTGAGTTCCTCTTATGGCTTAGCCTAAAGAATGAAAACTTCAGTGAGACAATCTTTAATTTGGATCGGCTTTCTCTCCTGGTATGAAATAAGATCTGTGGTATAATGGAAAATACTAGTGTTTATCATCTTAGATGGTAAACTCTTTTAGAGGAGTAACACCAATTTATTTAACCTTTTCTGCTTTCATTAGAGATAGACCTAGCAGTGGCCCTCTTGTTTTGCAGCCTACTGTGAGATGTGTTACTGGGACATACCTTTCTTCCTTGTTCCTCTTTGTTAAAAACTACATGGTTGTTCTCTTTTTATTTTTTTAATCTCCATTGGTGATATCTTTTATGTAGTTTTGGTTCCAGAACTGAAACTTTGGTGCAGTGCGTTCTTGCATTGGTGCTGGCAAGCTTCTGTTTCTTAGCAAAGAGGCATGGAGTACAGCTAGATCAAACAGCATCTCTTTCTTACATGGTACTCCACTAGGAATGGTGACCTTAAAACATGCTTCACCTTCTGTTGAAGATAGCTGCAGGGTTTCATCTAGACCTTTAAAACTGCTTTCTGGTTTCTTTCCCAAAATTATTCATGTCAGGTATTCGAAGTACCCTGTCATACACTTCTTAAATCTAGTTAAAGTATGAAAATTTAGGTCACCTCCTTGGTTCTTCTCTTTTAAGAATATAAAGGGTGAAATTACAGGCAGACTCTACCTGGAGTTTTTGAAATACATCTCTGGCTACAGAATAAGCAGATTGTGTTTGGGGACTGTTTACAGCATATTCTCAAACAACATTCATAGTATTAGTAAAAATGTGTCTGGTTTACATTTTGAAACAATCTGAATGCCCTCGGTATATATGCTGATTTACGATACAAGATTATGTTCCTGAAGTGGTGCCTCAGTGATTATTTCCCTGAAACAGAGATCCTATCAGCAGGTAGTTTGCCTGTTGCTTTGGAGTTTTCCTCTGCAGAATTTGGTAGAGACAGTCACTGCCAAGGGGTGGTGGGGGAAAGGCTACTTATGGAATTATTCCATATGTTACTACATATACTTTGTCCTGCCTTCTCTTCCCTATTCTAGCATTAGCTCCTCTTGAAAGAATTTACACACAAAGAGATGAGTTTTGTTTCCCATATCTTTGATACTTTGCTATGAGTACTGTGTGTATATTGTGTAGATACTGCTGGTTGAAAAATCAGCTAGAAGTAGGTATGAAATCCCTATGGAATGTGCATGTGCGTAATGTGTTGAAACATTTCATTTACTGTAAGATAAGAAAATTACAGAGTTTCTGGAAAATACAGGTATAAAGGTAGGAAGATATGACTGTGTAATTTTTGGTTTGAATCACTTCTTTGATCTGTACAAAATAATCATAGATTTTTGCTACAGATAGGACAAATAATGTGTGCTAAGGCAGTAGATGGGAAGTCTCAAGTGTTTCTGCTGTGTAAAGAACTCACATTGAGGATATTCTAACAATAGGTGTGGTTGCCAGCGGTTTTACCTTCATCACTGATGTTTCCTATCTAATATTTAAAGTGTGTGGCCAGTGATTACTGATGCTCTAAGGTCAGATTCTGTCACCTTAGGCTGGATAGTGTGGAAGAGATGACAAGTATTCCCTCTTCCCCTCTCACAGTTACGTATTTATAATGCATTACTACATTACTTAAAGGTATTCTGTGTAGGAAGTCTAACAGAGAAAGAAAAGCTGTCATGTAGTATAAGCGCACAGATTTCTAGATAGCTGTATATCTCTCTTGATTTTCCACTTGCTGTGACCACAAACAGAAGTAGATGCATCCTGATTTCTCATCATTGGGATAGCAATGAAATGAAAGCATTTTTTAGTTAAAGGACCAAATAGTAAAGATATGAACAATTTCAGGGAGTGGTTAGAAGTAAAACCCATGGAATTAAGTCTCTGAATAGTTCTATGCAATGTAACAGTCACCATAATTTCTAACTTGGTAGGTCGTGTTTCCAGTTTTGCAGCTACACTGTCTTTAGGCATGTTAAGACGTCTGAAATTTTAGTGTTTTAATCCCATATCAGTTTGTTCAGAATTCAGTAGCTCTGGGGAATTAAAATCCTCCGTGTGATGACAATGTTAATAGTTAAATCATTTAAACATCTCAGTTGGAATTACTGCGTTGATGTCTGAGGCATTGTATCTACAGACCAGGTTACGCAGAATGTAAAAAATACATGACAGTTCTTAAAATCTATGAAATAAAAATTTTAAAAAGCTATTTTAGCCTTTAATAGTGGCTTTTACTATATCTAATACAAAGGGAGAGAGGGCATGTGTATTATTACAAAAAACGAGTCCGCAGCTTTTTCATTTTATTGGCCAAATTAACTAGATTCCTACCTGACTTCTGAACACAGGTTGTAGAAAAAGTTAGCTGCCTGTTTGGCATTACAGAGAACGCTAAAAATGAAAGTAGTTCTCTATAAACTGGCAGTTGTTTGTGCTGAATGTCAGTGAAGACCTGAAATATTCAGTAGCTGAGGTTTTAAATTCAAAGACCAAACGTGTGGTGATGAAATGTTCAGGTACTGTTCATGTTTCATTTTCTTCAGATTTTAGGTCAGAAACTCCTAATTGTATCACTTTTTTGTTAATCCTTGGTGATGGTCAAAGCCGGTTCAGTTTTGGTGGGACAGGTCTGTCAAGTTCGGTTTGGTTTTTTTGTAGGCTTGTTTTTTGACTTTAACATTATTTTCTGCTGGGTTCTGGAGGTAATTTATGTGCCTGTTGTTGCAGAAGTAGCCTGAGTTTGGATGACATACGGTAAGTCTATCTAACACTCAATAAATATGTGTTAGTTACGCTGCATCTCTCGTGACTTCATCACACAGCTTTTATAACAGTAGTTAACTGTCCATTTTATTTGTAAAAAACATGTGAATGTCGTCTCTGGACTAAAGTACATTTCTCCTCACAATAAGCTTTACTCGCCATGTCTTCTTCACAAGTGTTTAAAAATTGTTTAATTACAAATTTCACAAGTTTGCAATACATGAACATTGTTTGCTATTAACAGTTCGTCTCTTGTCATCTGTTTTGAAATAGATTTGCAGACCTTGAAGCCTTTTTTTTTTTTGGCCTGTGACTGCTGGCTGCCCTAAAATTTCCTTTACTCTGTGTCCGATTTCCTGTTCCTGTTTAAGGTTTTGTCCACTTAAGTGCTTGTTTTATTTTGCATATGTATTCAGGGTTATCATTGTCTTAACATTGCATGCATATATAACCATTTAATGATTAGTATCAAGCAGTCAAAAATTAGCTCCCCAAATCAGTTCTCTCTTCAGTTTCTCTTGTGACTTTTACAGGTTTGATTACATTATATGCTATTTTTAATAATTTGCTGTAGGTAGTCTGTCTTAATAGCTGTTCAGTCGTTTGTTTTCTCAATGCCTTTTTAAATACATGCTATCCAAACTCACAACAATCTTTTCTTCATGGACTTTTCCTTAGAAATTATCAGAGCATCAGTACGATGTAAATTTTCCACAAGACTAGTATGAGTAATCTTTCAACTTCATTTTTTCAGGTTAGGAATCAAGATGCTTTTATGTTTTACATGCCAGTTCAGTGTGTTGACCTAAAACTTGCTAGACTCTTGAGCAATAAGGAGTACTTGAGATATAAATGCAGCTCATTGATTTTCAAGTGCGGCAGTATATGTTCAGCGTTTCTCCTAACTGGGTGTAGGGATTTTAGTCAGCCAAAAAGAAATGGTACTCTGACTTCACACATGTATTAATACCTAGCTTGTCTGGTATATACAACTGGTCTGGTACTTCTTGACCCAAAGAGGCTCACAGTAGCATTCTTCAGCTGCATAGCTCTGGCTCATCACTTGCCTAGATCTGTTCAATGCACTCAATGAGGCAGGGATCCTCTGGGAAAATGATTTTGCAACCATCCATGATTGAAGAATGTCCTAGTGCACAGCGGCCCTACTGCAATCTCTGGTCTGCAATTCCCAGTTACAGAGTGAACAATAATTTTAATGTGTTTAATGTTAGATATGTGTGACTTCTGGAATATTAAAAAACCCCCCAGTATTTCAACCTCTTGTCACATCATTCATCAGGAATGTTGGAACCTATAGGCTCTCCACGGAGCACCCTGCCGAGAAAGCAAACTGTAGGATGATGGTCTAATAATGCTATTACGTAGATTAGCACCAGAGGGAGCGGATACTTTTTCCAGTGAGTTTTGTGTAATGTATATTTGTTGACAGTAGCAGAGTTGATAGGTCTCTATTCTAAACTGGCTACTTCCTGTCCTTCTCTGGTCCCTCATGTCTTGAACCTGACCCTGTCCTAGTTCCATCTCTTCCCTACTATCTAGCCTCAAGTTTTCTCCTGTTTCTGCTTAGCCAGTGAATCACTTAGATTTTCATCCTGATACCTTTTTTTAATATATTTTTTCTTTCTCTGTTTCTTCAAAATGTCAGTCATCCTGTTGTCTGTCCATCTCTGCTGACATCCATAGATTTTTTGCCATGCTTTTCTAATGTGATTTGTGCTCTATATGCTTCCTCAAGGACTTGCTAAACCAGTCCTTTGTTGTCTCCATATATTGTGGAGAATGTCCATGTACCCTCTTCTTCACCAGTGTTTGTTCTGAATTTGTCTCTTCCTGTGAAGAGAATTCCATCCTAGTTTGTCACTTTATACTTGTCCAGTTCAATGATTGCTCTTTATTCACTTGGCGTCATCTTTGGGCTCAGCACTGAGGCTGTCAGGTTGAGTCGTGGCTCTGTACAGCTCAGTACAGGCACTCAGTATGCTGCCTTCATCTGGAGCATGATCAGTGTAGGAAAGAACTGCTTTAAGCCTGGAGTACTCCTGTCAGATCATTGAACTTGTGCAAATGAGTGTTTTTGGTGAAGGTCTCAAGAATTGCACAAGTTTTCACAGGAATGATGAACACTTCAAGAGTCAAACCAGATGTCTGAAGTATTAACCTTCCAGAAAAACTAGTTCTGTCTGATTAAGGTTTGCATTTTCTAGCCCAGTGTTGAAGCACTTGAACAAGATTCAGGAAAGTCCCCGCCGTGAAACAGTTCAGTTCAGCACCATAACGTGTAGTAGAAGATGTTTAAAAATGGAGTCAAATTGTTCAAGCATAAATTTAGACTACAAACAGCCAAGCAACCTTATCTTTGCATAGCAGAGATAAGTAAGATAGATGGTGCCAGTCTGCTTTGGAGTTGATGATAAGATAGAAAAAGCGAAATATTTGGAAATTTTGCAATTTTAGTCATGTACACAGTCTGTGTAAAATTATAAACAGGAAGATCATTAATAACACACGCATGTGTTTGGAGTCAGCAGTTGATCTTGTCTGCATGGTGATGAAGATGCTTTACCTCTGGTCACCACTGTTATGTTAGTACTACTGTACAGTAGTCAAAAATATTTTGTTTTAAAGGAAAAAGAAACAGTGGGTTTTTTTGACCTCTAAAGTACTAATTGTACTTTTAATATCAGTCTGTAAATTTCTTTTGAGTCTTTGATTCTGCAGTCCACTGCATTGAATTTTTAGCTTGCTTGTCACCTGTGTACATTGAATCACCATAAGCAATCTCAGCTTGATTCCATATTCAACAGAAACGTTTTTCTTTCCAGAATTACTAGCATTTCTACACAAGAAATAATCTTCGGTGTCAGGACTTCTGCAATGGCATAAGAATGCTACAGAATCTTCTCTCAGCACATAATGTGCTTCCTGCCCAAGTACCTTTCCTTTTCTGTACCTTGTTTGTTGCATTTTGGATGCTTTATCATAAGTGGCAAGACTTTAAAAAGTTTTCATCTTTCAGTCAGACTGAAAGATATTCAGGCCAAGATTCTTCAGTTACATCTGTTTTCTCTCATGCTCAGTCTTGTTTCTTGCACGTTCTTTTTGTCTATCCTTACTGATTAAAAGTTGAGATCTATCTTGAATGATACATGCTTGTAAAATTCCATTAAGAAAATTCATGTACCTGCAGAATTTAAATTACTTGGTAGAAGTGGATAAATACTTGAATATGAGTACGTGGAAAAGGACAGAGTTAATGACCTTCTTGATGTGCATGCCTGTGGCATAACCACAGTTTCTGCTGTCAAAACAACGTTGTTTTACCTAGCTAATTGTTTATTCTGTGTCCTGAATTACTAAGATACTATTCTAAGAGTTTACTTGTGGCTAAGTATATGGGAATCTCGGTCTCTTAGAAGTGTAATCAAGAAATTTTGCTGATTGATCAGAGAACAGAATTACCATAAATGAATTTTAATCTAAGTGGAACTGTAAATAGATTGGCTACTTGTTTATAGAATTGTTTCTCTTGTCTGCAAATGGTGTGCAATGGCCTACTGAGCAACTGTGTAATAGTATGCCTTGTGTTGTGAACTGTGGCTTCTGTGATCCTAGGACCACACAGAAGAGAGGAGAATCATTTGGAATCAGCAAAATAGGGAACAAAATAAAAGGTGTATTCAAGAGTTCTGCAATGGAAGGAGCTATGTTGCCTAACTATAACTTAAATGAAGGAGAAGATGACTTTGTGAGTAAAACCATTGTTTGACTTTAAGTCTCTGTTGATTTTGAGTGATTTGGATTTTTTCCTTTCTTATTTGAAAATTTTAAGTTTCTGCTGTTCTCACTGCTCAGTTTTCAGTGCTGGCATCTGGTTAAGGTGTCTTGTCTTCTCTGTATTCATTCACAAGCCAAGGCCACATCCCCAGTTAGTGTGCCTCTGAGCTTAATGCTTTAGTACAGAGACGTACTAAAAGTAGCACTGTCAGACCTTTTTGTAAGCAGTGATTTTTTCTCTAAAAAGTTACCATGCCATTTTATAATTCTAGGTGATAAGGTATGCATAGAACTGCATGCATGGCTCTTCACCTGAAGCTTGCCACAAGACCTTAAAACCCTAAATAAAGTAGTAGAGAAATTACTGTGAAGTTAGTCTGTGATGCAGCATTTTCTCTAAAGATCATGGGTCAGTAGTCCTTTCTCATTTGTCTTGGATGTCTCCCTCAATGTTTCTCTTCCATGCTAAATAGCCATGAATAGAGTCAATGCTAGAATTTATTGCATGGGACATTGTTCTTTGAAGCACAGCTGGGAGACAAATGGAAAATTTTAAAAAGGGAAGAGAAGGGAATTGGTCAGAAGCTATAAGTACCCATGTGTTTTTTACTGCATTTCTGTCAGTTCAATCTTTTGACTTATTCCTAAAAAACAAACCAGTGAAGTTTGTCACGTTGATATATGTTCTGTCATTTCCCATGCTCATTAGCCTGAAGGTAAAAGTGTAAATATGAATTTGTATTATTCCCCTGGCTCAGAACTGTTTTCAGAAGAAGGTGAAAGCACTCAGCAACTTGGAACTCTAAATAGTTTTTTTAATGTTTTTTATTTTATTCAGCTGTCTCCTTTAGTACTTCTGTGTCCCACTCCCTCTTCTTCAGCTATGGAACTTGATAGCGCTGTAAAATTTTCCTGATCCCACTAAAAGTTGCTAATTTCAAATGGATTTGCAGTGTTATCTAAAACCAGAAATTCATCTACATGAAAATTCCATTTGTGAAACGATTTTTTATTCTTTTATTACTTAGTGACACATACGTAAAACTTGATTTATGTTCCATTGCCTTATAGAAGTGTGCTGGTTTAAAAGTAAACCGGCAGGAGAAATGAACCCAACTCAAAAGAGTTTAGAAGTCAGAACTACAATTTAATAAAAAGATTACAATAGATACACTGATACAAAGGAAAATTGGTTTCAGCCCTCAAAACCCAGTTGTACAACCCAGCCCCCTGGGGCACAAACAGAATGGCACTCACCAGCCCCTGTGCTGAGCACCACGTGGTCCCCCTGAGTCCAAAGCAAAAAGAAAAGAAAAACCTGTTTTCCTCCCAGAAGGTTGGTGGTCGCAGTCGGGTTGAGAGCGGTAGTTGCAGTCCTGTTGAGGTTCTGGTCCTCCTCTCAATCTGATGAGTGAGTGCCCCAAGTCCCAAAACCCCAAGCTTATATATGCTTGGATTCAGATGGGAACACCCAGTACCTCCCCAAGGGTGAGGGGTTTCACAATGGGCAATTTACTCAGTGAGTCACAGGGTATTTTGGTCTACTTGGTGGCCCATTAGCAGACATGCCCCCTCAGGTTGGGTGTGAAGGTGTTAATGACTCCCGGAGGGGAGTTATCACACCTGAATCATTGGTGTGAAGACAGGGAACCCTCTTATCTCTGTTTTCTCATGCACCCAGTCCATAGCCTGAGGTGTCAGGTGTGTCCTGGGCAGCTGCTGCAAACAATGCATCATTAACAGTTCATGAGAAATGGCAGAGAGGGTATGGAATACAGAGTTCCAGTTACCCTCACACAGTGATAAACTGGTCCCAGCCACTATAACTAGGACAAGAAGTTTTGCAGAGGTCAACTGTACCAATTAAAATAGAAATGGAGATCTCTGTGTTTGAATCTTTACAGATTGAAGAAGGCGTTATGGTGATGGAAGATGATTCTCCCGAGGAGGCTGTTACTACACCAAATACACCCCGCAACCTCGCTGCATGGAAAATTAGCATCCCATATGTAGATTTTTTTGATGATCCCTCCTTGGAAAGAAAAGACAGAAAGGAGAGAATTCCTGTATTCTGCATTGACGTAGAGAGAAATGATAGAAGGGCAGGTATGCAGTGTTGTGGATAAACAAAGTGTCATTTAAAAATGAACTCGGAATATTCTAGCGTGCTCTGTTCTGGTAGCTCTTGCAGTGTGTTTTGCATATGTGTTCTGATTTTGAAATAGTGGCTTGAAAGTTCTGAGGAACTGTGTTTGAGAGATAAATGATCACATTTAGTGTTTGCAGGTTGAGAACTGGTTCCTCAGCATGAATCAGTTCTATTTAGACTTTTTCTCAGAGTTCAAGATGTTCTCTTTCCAAAAATATTTATCCTCCAATTTATATTAATAAGCACCTGGCATATTTTTTCTTTCACCTACTCTGAACTTTGGAATAGTGAACAATAAACAGCTTTTTATATAATCTAAAAATATAGTTCTTAGGAAATGAAAATGTTTTGCTTATTGAGAACCATCCTGGCTCGCAGTTAATCAGTATCTAGATAGCACTACATCCACATGAAGTGGAGGAAAATAGCATCATCCAAAGGCTGTGTGGGTTTGTGTTAGTGAGAGTAATACTTCCACAGTAAGCAGAAAGTATTTGAGTAATGTAGTGATATCGTCCAGGATTAAGAATGATCAGCATTCAAGCTGATGATGTAGAGGACTGTGTTCAGTGAAGTACTGTTTCTGTAAATCATTTGGTTAAAAGTTTAAAAATAGGTCTAACATAGTCATTCCTCATAAATTTTGAATTAATGCAGAACTGTGTTGTTTGGATTTTAGGAATCCCCTAAATGGGGTGGTAATTTCCTTGCTAAGACCATATCTGTCTACCATATTTGTCTGTCTAGATACGCATTTCAGTTTGACACTAAAAGTATCTTAAAGTTTGTTTTTGCAATATGGGGGACTAATGTCACTGAGATTTTTCCTGTGACAATGCAGCATATATTTCATGTTGCTAATTTGTCTTGCAGGCAGCATAAAACCTGGTTTATTTTTAACTTTGTTTTTTTCCCCAGTTGGACATGAACCTGAACACTGGTCTGTATACAGGAGGTATCTTGAATTTTATGTGCTTGAGTCGAAGCTTACAGAATTTCATGGTATGTTCTCAACCATCTGGAAAGCCACTTTTCCCATTCATTACTGAGCTGAAATTTAAAATAATGAAACCAATGTTTATTGCATTATAAGAATAATTTAATCTCCTTGGTATCTCTAAGGTACGTTTCCTGATGCTCAGCTTCCCTCAAAGAGGATCATTGGCCCCAAGAATTATGAGTTCTTAAAATCCAAGAGAGAGGAGTTTCAGGAATATTTGCAGGTATCAAACATTTGGACCAAAAAATATTCTAAAACTAATGATGCAAAACTAATAAAAGAATATCTGCTTGGTTTTGTTTGTTTCCAAGTAACTTGAGTAATGTATGTTAGAGAAAGGGTTCAAGTGGGCAAATAAAACTTGTTAAAGTTTACGACTGAGAGCGAATCTCTTGCAAACAATGGTATCTATGGCACTATAATGCTCTTTGAATATCTTTTTACTACAGAGAAACTGATTTTTAAAGATGAGTTTTAAAGTATTTCTTTCTTTCTGTCTCAAAGAAACTTCTGCAACATCCAGAGCTAAGTAACAGCCAACTTTTAGCTGACTTCCTGTCCCCTAATGGAGGAGAGACTCAGTTTCTTGATAAAATGTTGCCCGATGTGAATCTTGGTATGTAATATGCTGCTTGTTTATGCTGACAAATAGTGATACTGTGGATGCTGTGATTGAATTCTGTGATTCTGTGAGTGATAGTAGTAATGAATAGATAATTCTCGTGAATGTGGGCAATACTCTGCTCCTTCACAGCCCCTAAAATTACAGCTCAGCAAGGAAGATACGCTGATGCTTCTTCCTTGAAGAAAAAAAGACCTTCTTGGAATTATGAAAAAGTGTTTAAGTGGTTGCTTTTGAATTTTTGTGTCAGCAAGCAAGATGATAAGATTTCTCTTAATAAATTTCACAGTTCAAGAAGATTTATGGTATTGTCACAAACCAAGTCTGCACGAGTCAGTCATTGTTTACAGATGAGATGGCATAAACAATTTTAATATAAAACTGCCCTTGGGTTTTAGTTGATTAAAATCTGTTTATTTTATTCTGAAAGCTACAATATTTGATATTTCTAGTGTTAGCTGGTGTTAAGATCTTTTTTAACATGAGTTACTTAATAGAATTTGAGGCAGCAATGTGTGTGATACAGGCAGGTCAAATGGAAATTTAGAATTTGAGAAATTCGTGATGTCTAATGTAAGAGATAATAAATGAAAAAGTAGTCTGCAGTGTGACTTTACAGCTTGGCTGCACTGTCACTGTCCTGTCTCAGGATGTCACATGTCTTGTACCACTTGTGGTTCTGACACTGGTGTGGTCCTGACACTGGTGTGGTCCTAGAAAGCCATGTCTGAACTGTCTCCTGGTCTCAGTGTGAACCTGCTGGGGCAGCCATTCTCTTGGTGTCTTTTATGAGCTGTTGAATTAGATTTCAGTTTTCATCCTTCTGTTGTTTTTGTTTCAGACCTCCCTTCTATATCCAACCATGTGTTGTTAAAAAAAGCTTTTAATTATAGTGTTTACTGTAATGTATTTCCTGTCTTGAGACCTTGCTTCCCTTCCATAAACAGCACTATAACAAGTCGTGGCATTTCAGTAGGACTTTTTATGAGGATGAGAGTTTTTATTATTATCCTTTGATCATTGTGCATACTTTCTGATGTAAATTCCAAATTTAATGACATGTTGATAAGAAAAAAAAAGTTACAGTAAATGTAATGCTTAAAGTAAAACTAGTTCTAGACAATTTCATTTTTTAGCATTCAAAGTTACTGCACCATATCCTGATAGCCTTATCAGGACAGAAGAGTTGATTTTTAAGGCCACAGCTATAACCTGTTCAGTTTATAAAATTTTACTCACCAGGGTTTTCAAGGCTGGATCTGGCCAGAATCTCTCCAGATGAGCTGATATTTTCATGGAAAGAGAAGGCTCATTTACCTTGGTTTCTTATGATAAGTGTCCATGATTCTATGAAGAACTTAAAGACAGGGAATTTTGCCTGTGCTGGTGTGGGAGTAACACTTCTATTATGGTACTATAGCTTAAGCCTCTAGAACAATTAAAAGGTAGAGCTACAATACTTCATTGTGGGGTATTAAAAGTATTCAGATAATCTATATATTTTTAATATTTCAAGGATGTTTTCTTAGTACTAAGCACTAAGTTATAGGATGGTTATGTGCAAGACTATTTTCATAGCTTTTTATGCCAAATTAAAAAACAAATCATATTTTTAAAAATTATTGTATTTTTAAGTAACTACTAAACAATAAGTAGATAAAACGTAGCAGGGGAAAATATCTTTCAAATCAGACAGTGATAAGAGAAAGTTTGTGTTTCTTTTTTTCTAATTATAGGTAAAATCATAAAATCTGTTCCAGGAAAGCTGATGAAAGAGGTAAGTGTTTCAGGTTGCTAACATTTTAACTTCAATAACTAATTTGACAAGAATTCTAACTTACTGGCTGGTCAGTTTTATTTGAAAATTCATTTTTTTGTTGTTTGATTTTCATTTTCCTGTAATTATGTAAGTGACAGGTCACTCATGATTTTTCAGAAAGGACAGCATTTGGAGCCATTCATCATGAATTTTATCAACTCCTGTGAATCTCCCAAGCCTAAACCAAGTAGGCCTGAACTTACCATTCTGAGTCCCACTTCTGAAAATAACAAGAAGGTAGAGTAAATTATGTTCCTTTCCCACTTCATATGAGTGGGGAAAACTGACCATACTGTGAAAATGGAAAGAAGAAACAGAAAAACCCCTCATAAATATAACAATTTACCCATTTTATGTTGTCATTTCATACAAGATTTTGAATCGTGGTGGAAAGATCTTTATCTTCTGATTTGTAAATATCTTAGTCTGCATGATTTTTGAGGGTCATGAATGAGTTATTTTGCTGTTGCTTTTGTTTTTTAAATGTGTATTCGGAGATGAGGATACAAAGCAGAGAGACTGGGAAGTACAGAGAGGAGAAGAGGGGAAAGCAAAAGCGTACCACGGGGAATGTTTTAATGCCATAAGGAAGCTTCCTTTTCAAAGGGAAGAGCTTGAGTGTTTGATAAAAATGTGACTTGTCAAAGTGCTACAAGCCAAAATTGTCAAAGTACCTGTTTATCTGCCTTCAGAATGTTCATTGTTGTCTGATGTTCATAATAGGTTAACTGTACCACTTTGTGCATAGTTTCTTTTTCCGACACGGACATAGTGAAAGCTTAGCACTTCCAATTTTAAGCTTTTACTTGACTGCAGGTAAAGATAGTTCCTTTCTTCATTTTCCTGTACTTGTAGCTAGAGCCTGGTAAAACTTGACGATTTCCACTAGCCTCAGGGGCTTTAGAAAGATGCTGGCCTTCATATTTCCGTGCTGGACTGCTTTAGAGTGATAATGTACTTGTGGAATTTACAGAGGAATATAGTTTCTGGTCTAGGATTTCAAAGACCCGAACTCAGTGTTACAGAGCTGTTATGGTTTGGGACAAAATACATAATGTGCATATACTTCACCATATGAGAGATTCTGAAGGAAAAGTCAGTAGTATGTGCTTCCCTGCTGTCTTGTTTGCTTGGGAAGATAAGTTGGACTACATATAAGACTGGACTATGCAACTGTCAATCTCTTTTCCTGAGTAACAAGGGACAGGAAGAGAGGAAATGGCCTCAAGTTGTGCCAGGGGAGGTTTAGATTTGATACTAGAGGGAAAATCTCTTCACAGAATGGGTTATCAAGCATTGAACAGGCTGCCCAGGGAAGTGGAGTTACCATCCCTGGGGGTATTTAAAAGATGTGTAAATGTGGCACATGGTTTAGTGTTGGGTTTGACAGTGTTGAGTTGACAGTTGGACTTGGTGATCTTAGATGTCTTTTTCAACCTAAGTATTTGTATTTCAGTGTAAGCTGGGACACTGCATTTTGCAAAGTGATAAATTGGAGATGTGTGATAGCATGAAGAATAAGGCATAGCATGAGACGATGAGGGATAAAGATTGGTGTAGATTTTTTTTCCCCTCTTTCCTCTACTGTAAAAATTAAGAGACACTAAATGAAGGTGGTAAAAGCTGGGTTCAAAACAAAAAGTGGTAGCTCTTGCAATGGTTAGTAGATTTGTGGAACTCTTTGCCAAAAGATTTTGTGAATACTAGAAAGTTAAGCAATTATGAAGTGAGACAGGACAAATTAATTCACAAAAAGGAAATATATTCAGGTTCAATACCTGTAGACAGACTGAATCCAGATCTTGACTTTTTTTTAAAGTTGAAAACCATTGGAGACTGGAAGAATTTCGTGAAAAGTACTGTCTAGGATGCTTATTCCCAGGATCCATTTATGGTTCTTGGTAGTGATGGGGTGCTGAAAAAACGGGCCTTTTGATCTCCTTCACTATTGCCTTTTTTTATAGTGTTATGACACTTACAGAATTTGCAGCCACAAAATATTTATACTGATGAAGTTCAGTAACAGTTAAATCTATTAATCGGTTTGGATTTCATCTTCTGAACTTGAAGGCTTAATTACTATAGCCAGTATTTAGTGTTAACTTACATGTGCATATATACAAATTTAGTATCTGTCATTTCAAGTTCTCTCTCACCTCGGACTCTATTTCCAAGGTTAAGATATTTTGCTGTTGCTCTCTTGTCAGAGGAGTATAAATGTATCAGCAGTCTTAAAAATCAGATGTAGAGTTTCTGACTTCTGCTAGAAACAGTACATGCATAAATAATTCAAATGCTATTTATAAAACAGCTGACAGCACACTACAGCAGAGTATGAACAGTCAGTTAATTTTTTTACTGTGATCTGGCAAGAAGTGTGGAAGTTAGCACTTTTAATACATTTAACTTACTTAAATACCTGAGCTAGCAGCTTTGCATTCTGAAGCATTGCTCAGTTAAAATGCAGACGCGTTCTTTGAAGTGTCAGTATGTTATTTGTGTAAAAGAACTTGTATACAGAAATTCAGGCTCTGAAATGAGGTTTTCCCAGTGATTTTCAACCATGGTGATTCCAGGAAAGCAAAGAGCTGTCTGTACTTTGGCTTTCCTTTTGGAATACTGATGTTTCCTTAAGGAAAACATAGGTCTTTACTGCGTTCTGTTTTTGAATTTCATTTTCAGAAATAGCATTGTGGGAGAAAACTCCTTATCACTGCTGACTAAGTGTCCATGTATGCAGTCCATTGGAGGCACAAGTTTGGAGAGTCTGAGGCCAAGTTGTTCCTGGCACTGCAGTTTAGCCTGCAGCAGGCTTTTGTCACAGGATATGAGTTTCTTTGCAAAGAACAAAAAAGATGAGGCTAGCCCCAGCTCGTCATTCCTTCTCACTGTCTGTTGTGCAAGTGAGTTCACTGTTTTTCTAAGCACCTTTATTTTAGTTAGCTCTTTTAGGAATAAGTAATTGATTCTGCATATGTTTTTGAATGTTTTTTTTCCTTTCACAGAAGAAACCTGTTTTGTTTTGGGGAGCTATTTGCTGTAAATGAGTGGAAAGTTTCAGACTTCAGTGTATCTCCTGCAGAGCTGTGATTATTCTTTAATGATGGGCACTCAAGACACTTTGCCTTGGGAGAGGCTGCAAGACAGTTCTGTGGTCAGATACTGAGTATCTGTGCGCAAATTATACTACTAATTTTGACCAGCAGAGGCATATATGCATGAGGAGTTCATGTTCCGACTGCTTTCTCACTAATTTGCAATCTCTCAGTTCAGCCAGGACATGCACACTTACACAATTAAAGATAATTATTAGAGATCTGAGTAGACCAGATTGTACTGGGTTATGGTCGCTACTGAGTTTTCCCATGCATGGTGTGAAATTCATCCCTCTTGCTCTTTCTGGGATGCTTGTGCCTTCTTTGGAAGATAGTTTTTGCTTTCTCAAGTCAGCTCACACTTGGGTAAAGCTTTGTGCCAGGTGCCAGGATACTGGGCCATTTACATCTTGTCACTTTGATTGGATCTGTACACAGCACTGGTTTCATCTGCCAGACCGCTTTAGATCATATCAGTGATGCTTTTTGGAAGCAAATCTCCTAATCATCTCGGCTTGTCACACTTTTTCTCATACTAGGGAGCCATCTTAGAACTCATTAACTGAATTTATTTCAGATGAAATTAGACTGGAAAATGCAGTCTAGGAATGCAGGTACCAAGGATGTTCAGTTTGAAGGCCAGACCAAAGGTAGGCTGGAGTAACGCCCCTTCCTACTCCCCAAATACATGTGATGTAGACTTCAGTTGTTCTGTTCTGCAGTTTCAGTTCTGTTGTGAGAATGTGATATCTTGGTGAAAATGTGTGGCCTTCCAGTTTTTGAAGGGAGCCCCCAAGAAAACCAGAGTGTGACTTCTACAAGAGCATTTAGTGACAGGACAAGGGAGAATGGTTTTGAACTGAAAGAGAGTAGGTGTAGAACAGATCTTAGGAAAAAATTCTTTACTGTGAGGGTGATTAGGTGCTGGAACAGGTTGCCCAGAGAGGTTGTGGATTCCCCATCCCTGGAAGTGTTTAATGCGAGGTTGGAGCAACCTGGAGTTGTGGACGGTGTCCCTGCCCATGGCAGGCAGGTTGGAACTAAGTGGTCTTTGAGGTGCCTTCCAATCCAGGCCATTCTATTCTGTAAGTGCTGTGCAGTAACCCAGCACCCTCACTCCTGGAGATGGAGGTGGATGTCTACCAGGACTATGTGAGCTGCCTGTATGGAGTCAATAAAGAGATCTGGCAGGCAGCCGAAGAGATGGTAGGTTTGTTCTTTCTGAGTGCCCATCTGTGAGAAAAGCGTGTTTTCTTGTCACAAGGAAGTTCTTTGGTAAATGGTACACGTGCTTTCCAGCTGATGCTTGTATTGCCACAGTGTTCTCATATGCCTTGTCTGAAGCAGATCTGTTTATTCCAGTTTCAGCATGTTGGAATCTGCTGAGAATACACTGCACGTTTCCCCAGTGCTTGTGCTGCCAACTTTGTTGCTGTAAGTAGGGTACACCCAGGCTACCTCAGCAGGCTGAGTAAGAAATGCCTGAAGGTCTGTCAGGGCAGGTGAAACCTTGAGTTCAGTCAGAAATGTTCCTAGTGCTCTGACAGATTTTCTGCAGGCTACTTCCTTTCGAATATTCCTGGTGCATGTGTATGTTTGTGTGTTTTAAATATTGGTGAAAAGACTTCTAGTTAAAAATGCACAATGAATGTGGGTAGTCAACCTTAGTTGGATTTTATCCTGTATCAGATCCGCTAGATTGAAAAAGTTACCGACTGCCTGGTTAAAAAAAAAAAAAAACAACAAGCGAATAAAATCCCCTGCTCCCCCCTCCTAGAGGCACTAACAGGGTTTCTGGCTATCCCAGCCATGTTTCTGTTCAGAAGGTCTGTAAGCTGCTTGCCCACCTTCTGAAGGTACGTTTATCAGACTTGCTAGAATAGGTCAGGACTTCTCAGCTGATGCAGACTGAAAAATACGCCTAAAAAGGCATTATTATGCTGTCTTGTAATGGCCTACCAACAGCATAATGTATGTTTATGCGTAGTTACTTGGAGGAGGATGTGGTTGCCTTTCAGTACATTGACTGACATGATTCAGGCTCTACATACCTTCTTTCTTCTTACCATTTTGTTATAGTCCTCTGTACTTTGCAAATAAGCAGAAAAAATAGGGGAGAGGTCACTGTGGATATTGTTCATAATCGTGGTGTTGCTTTTATACACCTCACCTCTGCTGGAATGTATGGGTGTATGTTTGCATATGCAGTTGTTTTTCATTGAGTAACTTCTTTTTTTTTTCCTGTTAGGCATGTGAGCATTCATGCTTACTTGGCTCGCTTTTCCCATCAAGGTGCAACAGCCTGTTGTACAAGGGGTTACTTTGGTCTTTTAATACAGGCCTTTTATCTTTCACTTGCTTCAAGAGCTTGACTCCCATTATTAATCAATACCAATTCATGGAGTTTTCTCATTGAAAGCCTTTTAAGAATATTTCATGGTTATAATCCCAGTTACTGTTCAATCTTAAAGATACCTGTGAATAATGATAGCATTGAGGTTTGTCTTGCCAATATCAAATATTATCATGCACAGCAACATTCAAAGCAAAATCCTGTGCTTATCTGAATTGTGAATGTAATCTCAACTTTTGTGTCAGATAACCAATTGTATGTTTTTCACTTGAATTTCCTCTGAGTCAAAATTCTGGAAAGCACAAAACAAAGAAGTAGAAATATAATGCCACTTTGTGTTATGGCAGCTGCTGCTGTGCATTGCAAATGACTGTAGAATACTCACTTGTACTGGAATAATATAAAATATACTTTATAAAAACTGCTCATTGGCTCAGCTGTTTTGGCATTCATTGTGCTGCGTTGCATTCTGAAATGCTACATGCAAGAGTCTGAGCTTTCAAAGCTTGACTCTGATCAGAGAACCATTCTATTTAAGGTGCAAGACAGATTATCTATGTTCAGAGATACTTATATCATTCAAAAGATGCTGCTTCTGGTTGGGGATGAAAGTGGAAATAGCGTTTGGAGGCAAAAAGCTTTGCCCTAAGCTGGCCTTCAAGTTTCTTGTTTTTATAGGTCACCTACCAGGTTGCTGTTAATGATTTAGCTTGGCCTTCAGACACTGCTGAACCTGTGTCTATATTGCACAATGGGCTGCTTTGAATTGGCTCAGTATGTATTGCCTCTGTCAGGTTGTGGGACACATCTAAAAAATAAAGGAGACTCTTGTTTAAGTTGGAAAAATCTTAGCTGAATTATTCTGATGTTGCAGTTTCAGTATTGAGGAGGACATAGTCTCCAGTTTATACAGGGTTTTTTAAACAACATACCAGGGACGCTTTCATACAGTAGGCGTGAATAATTATGTGTTCTATTTAGGTTTGTTACATTCCTGGATACCAGTCATCCACCAGTGCATTAACCATATTCGCCCTTTCATGTAATTTATGTAATAACCCAGTGTTGTTTAGTTTGAGGGAACCTTGTCAAGATAATACCAGCAGCTCAGCACTTAACAAAAGAAAGGGCCTGAAGAAGTACAGGTTATAACCTGAGTCTTGCCAGATGTCCTGATGTAGTTTTTCTTAAGAGTGCAAAATATTCTGTTTAGAGATTTGCATGATTCAGAGCTTGTTGTGATTTGGATGTTTTATGGCTTTATTTATTTCAGGGAGAATTGCTGTACAGAAAAGTGAACCACATATAAGCAAATTACTTCCTGTTGCTTGAAACTAATTTTAATTTGGGAGTGATACAGAAAAACCTGTGTCAGTGGCAATCATCTCAACCCAGGCAATGCTATGATTATGTTGGATTTGCTTCTAGTTCTGCAATACTTTTTTAAAAACCTTAGCATAAACTTTTGAACTTTCTTTTCATAATACAGAGTATTTTGTATAAATCCTATTTTATCTTTAGATCAACTATTTTGGGGATAATTTAAAATAAACTGTTAATGGTGATTGCTAGGTATTAAATATGGAAAGCACCATAGCTTTCCATAGGTGGAAAGCTGCCTAGGTGGTACGGGACCCCTTACGGTGTGCAGGGAAGAGCTTCTTGGGGCATTGCAAGAATTATAGTATCTTTTGAGAAAGAAACAAAGACAAGGAAACAGGGATCAGGGAGGAGTGTGATGGCATGGGCAAACAGAAAGCTAAAGGAATATAATTGAGAAATGAGGTAAAGGGAGAGAAAGCCAAATTTTAGTAACTCACGAAGTTTGATGAAGTTTTTGCTCTAAATAATCAAACTGGCAGGGAGAAAAGGTATATCTTTACATAAAAAGGTGTATATTTTGTCCAGAAACCATTCTATTTATTTCAAAATAGAAGTTAATAGGACTGTTTAGGAATATGTGAATGTCGTAGGCTTCCCCTGTGATTGAAGACTGACAAATTCCATTTGCTTTTTGCATTGACAGAACAGGGTGCATCAAGGAAATCAAAGCCTGTGATTAAAGTCTAGATGCTCAGAATGATCAGAATCATTTAGGTTGGAAGAAGGTAGCAGAAGCAAAAAGGCTTGTGAATTGAATTGATATCTCAGTCACCCTGTCAATTTGTTCTGAACACAGGTATTTTGGTTGTTGTGTATCTTGGCAACGTAGAATTCAAAAAAACAAAACCAGAAACAATGAAGCATCAACGTCTGTGATTAGTTCTTTGAAAGCTCTGGAAAGAAACTATTAAAAAAAAAAACCAATCCAAAGAACTGGTGGCTATCCTTTTGCATTTGGATGCAGTGATTTCAGTCCTATGTTTCTATTTTTAGCTTTTTAATGATTTATTCAAGAATAATGCAAACCGGTCTGAGAATACAGAAAGACGACAAAATCAGAACTACTTCATGGAAATGATGACGGTAGAAGGAGTCTATGACTACTTAATGTATGTTGGTAAGAAGTGATTTCTCTCAATTATTCCTATATTCATGCCAAATGTGAAGTTCACATTCTTTGGTAAGAAATATTGTAGGACTCATGTAAAACTCAGCACTTTCAAAATTATCAGTATACAACTTAGTAACACAGTCATTCCTTAGGAGACTTTATTGTGGTGCAAAAATGTCATATTTTATCGTTCATTATTGAGTAGTTGTTTTGTTATGTCTTTCTTTTTGCATCTCAGTATTATGAGGTTACGGGAGTAGGTCCCTTCCCTTTTCTCATATGTGCCTAGTCTGCTTTTACACTCTGGGAATGGGATTGTTTAATTAATAAAAATAGCTAAAGGAAGTATTTGATAAGCACTGTGGAGAATACAATTTTTTTGGTGTTGCACTAACAAAACTGAAATAATTTATTTGCTTGCAGTCTTTTTTGCTTTTGAATAAATGGTTCCTTTATCATGAGTATTAGGTGAACCTCATGTATGTGTGTTCCTGTAACTTTGCAGGTAGGGTGGTTTTCCGCATTCCTGACTGGCTGCATCATCTCTTGATGGGCGGAAGAATTCTCTTCAAAAATACATTGGAACTGTACACAGACTATTATTTGCATTACAAGTTAGAACAACTATTTGAGGAGCACCGGTTGGTTTCTCTGATAACACTGCTGAGAGGTTAGTAATAGTTGCATCTTGGATGTGAAAATACTGCTTTAGTTTGATATTTGAAATCCCTTCGGTGAAGTTTCCAAGTACTAAACTCTGCAATGCTTGACTAAAGCTAATGGAGTATTAAAAATCAAGGGGGCCTATAAAATGTCTGCAAAAGCTCATTGTGCAGGGATGCTGAGTCAGCCATGTTGTCTGTTAGTGTTGATTACAGAAAAAAGTATTATATGTAGTAATTTGCTAAGCTGTGCAAGGAACAAGAAAAACAGAATAAAGGTATATTTGAGGTATATTTAATCTATCACAGTACAAAAGTGTTATGCAATCTTTAAGTTACTTCACTTGTGGGCTACATTACAGTCCTTTATTGTTTTTTTGGTTTTTTTTTTTGTTCCCTTCTTGTGGTGGGCTTTGTAGAGGGCTCGACTGTTCTTGACCTTCAAATAAGGCAAGGGCAGAGAGGTTAAAAAAATGTAAAAAATGACTGCACTTGAATGCAGTCTGATCTAAATACCACATCTAAATACCTTGAGGCTCTGGCATCAAGGCGGCTCTGTCTTTACCAACCCAAAAAGGAAACTCATGAAAGACAAAGAAGGACGGGAGTCCTTTCAGAGCCTAAAACCAAAACTGAGCACCTGTTATTTCTGATGAACAGCAGTTCTTGCTTTCTGCTTCATAGGTAAATCTGAAGTTTTTGACAGTTCCGGACAATGTTTTGGCGTAAGGTGTAAATACTGCTTATAGTTTTGTGAGTAAGGAGATCATAACCAACCTAAGGTAGAATTGATCCAAACTTAGAAGGTAATGCTTTAAAGTTTATAAAAGAATGGAAACAAATTATGAAAAGATGATTGACTTCCATACAGGTGAGGTATTATGGATTTGATCAGGGTGGTGTAAGCAAAAGACTATGATCCGACATGGCTAAAATTCCCTTCCAGTCAGGGTCATACATAAAAGATGCTCAATTTTGGAGCCACAATCCATAACACATTTCTGTCGGTGACGTGTAGCTGCCTAAAGACTTTTTCCAATGTGTCTCTGCTGCAGATGCCGTTTTTTGTGAGAACACTGATCCTCGCTCTCTCCAGGATAAACAGAAGCGAGCAAAGCAGACTTTTGAAGAAATGATGAGATACATTCCAGGTTCTGTATTTCATGACTGTGTGTATGAATGTGATGAATTATTCAAGCAGATATAGAACCCAAATGTAGTCACATTACCTTTCCAAATCAAGTAAGACTTAGGCTGCTGAGATTTGAGTTGACTGGAATAGTAGGTGTGAAAATCCAGCAGTTCAGTTTTGTCACTTAAGTGTTGCCAACTAAGGTTGTAGCATAGTAATTAATAAAGACATGCTGATGGAAATCAAGAGCTTTACAAATGTACTTAATACCATAATTTCTTCATCTTTAGAATGTTCCTACGTTTTTTATGTTATCCAGATGAAAGATGGGTTAAAAAAGGCACATCATGAAGCCAGAAGATACATCTGAGCTCTCCTTACACTGTATAAACAGGAGAGAAGAACCCATTGAATTAGAAAGTAATTTTAAAAGATCAGCTCATGGTTTATTAAACAATGCATTAGGACAATACATTGATACTATAAAAAGTGTAATGATTATGTAGATGTGCAGCTCTGAAGGGAGATAAAAACAATGCACCAAAAGTGTGTTTGTTTTTCTGTCTACCAGTTGAGATAGATAAAATTTGAAGTCTTTATTTAATTTAAACATTTTTTTTTCTTCTGTTGATAATTACTGGACTACCATAACTGCATCATATAGCTGTTTTGCAGTGCTTCCTTGTGATTTGTGTATTTGTTTTTGGAATTTGGTCTAGATTTAATAGGGAAGTGCATTGGAGAAGAGGCTAAATATGAAGGCATTAGGCTTCTGTTTGATGGACTGCAGCAACCAGTGCTCAACAAACAGGTAATTCATGTGAGAAACTTTGCTTCTGACACAGGATTTCCTGAAGTGAATGTCTGGTCTAGCAGAGGGGTGGGCTCTAATTCAGAGTTAAAAAGTAGTTTTGCCTTGAAATGTGTTTAGTTTTCTTTGTTTTCATTTAGTTAACCTATGTTCTGCTGGACATTGGGATTCAAGAACTCTTTCCAGAGCTGAGTAAGGTATGTGTTAACTCTGTTCAAGAACTGCAGAATTCTTCTAGCTGCTATTGAGTCTGGTCACTGGTGCATTTTTGCTGTTGTTCCCTTGTAATACTCATTTTAAATGTGGGGAAAATCTGTATGTTTCCAATATATTGAAATCATCAAAATCCAGATTACTTACATTTTGGTTAATTAGCCTTTTCTAAATCAGCCCAGGCCCATTTTCTAGTAGACGACAAATCTGAGGTGCCTTTCAGCAGAACTGGACAGAGCAATCAGTGGCTGGGATCTCTGTGCTTTCTCTTTGATTGATTTGTCTCCACTCTATATTATGCATTTCCCGATTCAGGAAGTGAATTCTGCGAGCAGACCTCAGGTCAAACTCTGCAGCATTTTTCTTAAGAATATTTGGCAGGAGGGTTTCTTAACATTGCATAACTAAAGGTAACTCCAGCTATCCAGATAAAGGAGACAGAATTTGCACAAGAGAAATTGCTGTATCGTATATCATTAGGTTTGGGATCCATCTGATATTTGTACTTACGTATATCAAACCGTCACAAGAGTTTTACACAGTAATTTTACAGTTTCATCTTCATGGTAAGAAGGAGTTATTCGATAGTTAGCTAGATAGAAAGTAAACCCTAAACAAACAAAAAAAACCTCTCACTAACAATAAATTTTGGTTGCATGAACCTTGTGAGAACTTCGAGATGCCAGCAGCGATTTGTTTTGTGTGATAAACAGAAACAAATATTAGTGTTTCCACTGAATGAGGCTGGCTCAGCATGTCTGTCCTACTCTGTGCTTCAGCTCTGTAGCTGCCCTCCTTGTGCCAGTGTTCAGACAGCTCAAAACAAGCAAAAGAAGACCCAGCTGACCAAGGGAAGAAGGAATTAGCCTGGAGACTTGTGTGCTGAAAAAGACCTTACTTTAGTCTTGCTGTTTTACTCTGCTGAACTGGCTTTGTGTCTAATAATAGATACAGCAGCTAAGTGTGTGTGTGTATGTATACATATATAGGAACACTGGTCTTTCTTCAGTTGATGATGGAAAAAAATCCCCAAGCGGCATTTAAAGCATTTAAATAGTCTTTAAAGCACTAGTCAGGCCCAGAGGGTGGTGTTCAATGGAATGAAGTCTAATTGGAGGTAGGCCAGTACTTAGGGAGATATTCCAGGGTTCAGTTGTCATTCCGGTCCTGTTTAACATCTTCATTAATGTTCTGGATAATGGGACAGAGTGCAAGGCTGATGATGACACAAAACTGGGAAGACTGACTGATACATCAGAGGGTCCTGATGCCATCCAGAGGGACCTAAACCAGCTGGAGAAACAAGCTGACAGGAACCTCATGAACTTCAACAAAGGGAAAGGCAAAGTCGTGCTCCTGGGGAAGAACAACCCCAAGATGGGTTGAGGGCTACCCAGCTGGAAAGCAGCTTTTCAGAAAAGGACCTGGGTGTCCTGGTAGACACAAAGTTGAACAAAAGACTGACAGTATCATCAGGTGTGTTACTAGCAGGTTGAGGGAGGTGATGCTGCCTGGTGAGGCCACATCTGGAGAATTGTGTCCAGGACTCCCCAGTACAAGAGAGACATGGACATACTGGAGAGAGTCCATTGGAGGGCCGTGAAGATGATGAATAAACTGGAGTATCTCTCCTGTGGGAAGAGGCTGTGAGAGCTGGGACGGTTAAGCCTGGAGAAGAGAAAGCGCAGAGGATCCTATTTATATATGTAAACACCTGAGGGTATGGTACAAAGAGGACAGAACCAGTGGTGCTCAGTAACTGGATCAGAGATAAGAGGCACAGACTGAAACACAAGAGGTTCCCTCTGAACATAAGGAAACACTTTTTCACTATGAGGGTGACCAAGCACTGTCACAGGTGGCCCAAGGATGCTGTGGAGTGTTCATCATTGGAGATATTTAAAAGCTCTCTGGACATGGTCCTGGGCAACCATCTCTAAGTGACCCTGCTTGAGATCTAGACAAAGTGACCTCTGGAAGCACCTTCCAACCCCAACCCTGCTGTGATTCCAAAACTGTGTATATTTAGTGAGGTAACATACTTTTTCTTCAAAAAATGAATCAAGAAAAGATTATTTAATGTAAATCAAGATCATGTTTTGTACTTCTTTATCCATTCTTTTTTTTTCTGTGTAACTGTGACGCTGCCTGACTGCTGTGCAGTGTTTCATAACCACCTCTGAAGAGGGACCTCTCATGCCACCTTTGTTCCTGGTTAAACAGCAGAGTTGAGGACTGGGCTCCCCCGTTCCTGTGACTGAAGCTGATGTGACGAGAGCAAGGGGATCACTGGCCCAGATTTCAGTAGAGGAAAGGAAGAAAGATACTTCAATTAGGAACTTCAGCTATTTTCTTATTTTGGATGTACTGAAACCAATACAGAACAAAGTGCTGCATCTGTGACGTTCAGCATTGGGACCAGGACTGAGAAGGGAAATGAAAGGTGGAGAGGGTATGGATGGAGGGATAGCAGTGGTTTTCATCCAGAGTCCTGAAAAATGTTTCCCCAAAATCACTGCAAACACAAGCCATTTGGAAAGAGAATTGTTTCCTCCTAACAGTTGTAAGGGGGTATTTAAAATATTGCAGCGGGGGGAATCAATCCAGTGCCTGTTCTCTCTATTCAGCAGAGACTAGTCCTTATTGAGTTGCTTCATACCAAAATGGGTTTGTAGTTACAGTGAAGAACAGAAAAATATTCCGGGTCAGTCATCATTTAAAGGGAAAACTGAGCATCCTGAAAGTTTTTTTTTCAAGCACTGCTCCTTTGGCAGAGGAAACAGCAATGGGATAAATTTTCATTAGCAGGGATGTCAGTCTGATTCCCAGTCTTGAGATTGGTACCTCAAAGGTATTTCCTGCTACATGTACCAATGCAGATCATGCTGGATTGCTTGATGTGTTTCATGGCAACATGCATAAGAGAGCGAGCTCTAAGGATAAGAGCTGAAAAACACCTGTGATAAATGTACAGCCAGTCCTTTGGAAGTCTGTCAGACAGGGTACAAGGAAAAGGGACAGCTGAGAGAAGTATCCCTAGCAGAGGGAGAGAAGAAATCCAGTTGAAAAAACATCAGTCCATTTCCGGAAGAGAAAATTGCCCAGTTAAGAAAACTATTCAGCAGTTAGGAATGCAGGAGGTGAGAACTTCAGAGAGAGAAGAAAATACCTATTTTGAGAAAACCCAGAAGTCTTCCTTTCCCTTTACTCTGGTTTCAAGTGGATGTTTTTAAATACCATTAATAATTGCAGATCTATTCACTCTTTTCTATGTAAATACCCATTTTTGGACTTAAAAAGTAAATTTTTTTCTCCCTTACTGTTTAACAGGGTCCGAAGGAAACAAGCTCTGTGTCGAGTTGGATGTGAGTGAAGGGACCTTGCTGGACACCCAGTAGCATCTGTTGTGCACTTTTGTAATGGACATGTGATATTTTAACCTTGGCTTGTATATTTTGTTGTAAATAACATAAAATCTAAGTTCTAAAAAGTATCTTTATTCAATAAAGACATTAAAATTTAATATCAATTGCAAGTAAATACATGTACATTTTATTTAAAATTTGTTTTAGCTGTTTTCAGTAAAAGTCAAATTAATTTCCACTAAATCTCTCCATATGTGAAATTACAGGATGACATTAAATAAAACAGCTGGGAGATCAGCCAACTTATGCTTTACTAAAAGAGCAATTACTAGATGTCTTCCTTAAAGGATATGTAGAAAAATTGTTTGGAAGAAGTTGTAGAATGCTCTCATTAAGTTATTTTTAACTGTCTTAACAAATCTTACTATTTTTTTAAAAAACAAAATTATGTGATTGAATCTATTGCATACAAATAAGCTCAGAACTTTCTTTGCTTTCATGCTCTCTCTGAGCATGGAAAATAACATGGAATTTAGTCTGTTTAATACCTGACCATCAGATCTAAAGCATTCTTAAAATAATAATGAGTGTGAAAAAAGGGTTTGACTTTAGCCTTTATTTTTCTACAGTTTCTTACCTGGGGTTGTTGGTTTGGTTTTTTTTTTTTCTGACATCCTCTTTACAGGCTCAGAAAAGAGGAAGTCTGCTCAGAGCATTTTAAAAAAATATATTCCTATAAAATTATATGGAAGACTTTTCCTGTAAGTCTTCATTTGTTGGCCCAGCCTTCATAAAAGAGACTTTGAAATTACTTTGATGTGTGGATTTTTAACAAGTTTTACTCATAGAATAATACAGCGATACTTTAATAGGCATTCCTTAGTTTTTATTTTCAGACAATAGCCATTTTCTCCTTTGCTGCAAGCCAACCAATCTAATGCAGCATTGGTGTTCTTTGTCAATACAGTTTGTGTTATTATTGCAAGCCTTTTCTTTGTTTGTCAAAGGAAGGTAAAGGTGTTATTTCTTTTCTCTCTGGCTATGCCAAAGGAGTTGTTACAACTCTAAAAATTGGTGTGCAGGTACAGCTCGGTTTGTAAGGGCCCTCTCTGTTACTGGTTTTGTGTTGATATGGGAAAGAGCATTCTGTTAATTAACTACTTTAGGGACTGGTACTGGCAAACCATCAACTAGTAGTGCATCAAGGTCAGTCATCATTTGTTTCCCTTTTCTACCACCACTTACTTATTGCAGAGCTGTGTGGTCCACAGCTTTTAATGCACAATTTGGAATGTATGTAGAAACAAATGAGGTCTTGAAATTTTAGACATACTGTTTGTCTTAGTGCACCTACTCCTTGAAAGCTGCAGGTGCAGTGAATTTAAGAGGCAAGTAGCTTCGGTGTTGAAAAACAAAGCAGGTTTATTCAAAACTCTGATAACCAGTTTAAAACAGCAGTGAACAGCATGGAAACACATTGATGTCAACACTCCCAGTGAGAATGAACTTAGAAAAATAATGGTTGTTTGCACTCACTTATAAGCAGTCAGTTCTTGATAAAGCATCTTGATTTAGCATTTCATCTGATTTCATATTTCTTAGCCTCTATTTACAACTGTATTTTTTAAACACAGCCTTCCCATAGGAGAGATGATAATCACAGTTATCATAAAGCCAGGTTATGCTGTAAAAAGCCCCATTACCTGGCTATTTCCAAAGGATGCCATGGTGCTGTGGGAGTCAGTGCCTGTGCCTGACATTCTCTGTGAATGTTGCTTATACAGAGTAACAGGCAGCATTCCTATGCTTTGTTCTTTGGAAAAGGTATAAAATTGAGCATATTTATATTAAACATAATCATAGATTGTGTTCTTGCTCTAGACACAGTCCCCAAACTGGTTATACTGAAGAATGAAGAATACTCAATTTGTTAAAATTGATGAAAATCAAGTTTTCATTGCATCCTTTATTAATGGAAAACATAAATGACATGCTGTATCTTCAAAAGTAAAACAGAAAACTGTTTTAAATTGAGTGTTAAATGGACCTCTTGATTTTAATGGCACTGAGTTTAATCCAGCCCTTTCACATATTGGTGTGGGTATGATAAATATGGCTGGAAGCAAAGTGGAAATATTAAATTGAATAACCCTGAGTGGAGATGAAAGAAAGTAATATACAGCTATAATAAATCCATTTCTAGAAGCTTATATACATTACTGGAATCAGGTATCTAAGGCAGGTAAAAGAATTTGACAAAAATATTCCATTTCAGTCTGTCATTGCTTTATGATTGAGCAGTATACTCACTGGTGCTTTGCTTCTTGAACCTTTGAACTGAATTGTGGGTACCTACTGATTCAGACCAAGAGAAGTCATGAATTCTGCCCCTTCTGCACAGAGTGCTTTAATGCACTGTTAGATTAAAGACAGTGGATTGAGCTGCTTACTGCTGACATGCAGCAACCTAACTGCTCATTCACTGTAAAGTGTAAGAAAAGAGGAGAGAGAACAATTCTCTTTTCCCTTCATCAGCATCATCTCCTCCTGTCCTCCTCCAAACAAAAACAGAGAAAACAAAAATCAAGTGTGCAAGAATGTTACAGTGAACAATGCAGAGATCAGGGTAAGACTTGCTTTGTTAACACTTCCAGAAGAAAACCTTATTCGACCTTCAACTGCTGGGTAAACTCTCTTCATTTTCTGTAGGTAGCGGGAAACAACCTCAATGTCAGGTTCACCTAAACAAATAGACAAAAAAGTGTTCTCTGCAGCAGCCAAGCTCTTAAGAGTTCCTTAAGAACCTGTCTAAAATTGCAGTTTTAGCTCAAGTCTTGAACTGTTTTCTATGGTTTGCCATGCTTAATCAGTACACATCGAGACAGTGTAAGGGTTTCTTATGCACAGAAAATCATCTGTGATGGTTTATAGCCTGAAATGTTGGTAGCAACTTTTATTTTACAAAAAAAATTCTCTTGGCATTGTCTGTCATGTTTTGTATCTGTTACAATAGTAATTTCCAGTCAGTTTTAGGTAGAATTCGAGGTAGAGGGCTGTGGTCCTGGCAAAGCTATCACTTAAACCTTCTCAAATTTAACGTTACTCTTTTAGAAGGAATTTCTAGTTTCTGTGCTTCTGTGTGCATATGAAGTGCACTTTCTGCAGTGGAAGACCCTCTTCAGTAGTCACTGCTGCCAACCATGTCCCGAGCCCCTTCTGATCAAGCTCTTACAATCCTAAAGTGTAATCCTCCATCTTAACAATAATTATAGTTTTACCTCTTTGCTATACTGACAGACTTTACCAGAACCTTACAAAATTGTTCCTTTTATTATTCCTAATGATTTCTCTCTCTGTATTTATTTTTGCATATACAGATATTTACTGAAAACTACAGCCTCTCCAAATTTACAAGCTCCAGGCTGAACTTGATTTAAAACACCAGTCCTACCTGTGAGAATCAATTTTAAATTGAAACACCTGTAGAAATAAAAAACTAGTCTATAAGAAAAGGTCCAAAGAAAGATTTTTTTTTTGGGTAAAAGCATGCTTTTATCACCCAGAAGCAGAACATATGAAATTAAAGTTTGGCAAAATGCAGACGTTATCCTAGAACATACTTTTTTTTTCTTAAATTCAGCACTACCTTCTCTTACTCTCAACAATTTCTTTTTAGTTTCTCTCCTCCTAGAAGATGGACAAGACAATTGTACAAATGCTGGATTTCTAACACTCCACATGCAACTTTAGTGGACTTAAATCCAGCATTACAAAATGCTTTCTTTCTGCGTGTGGTGTCTGTGTCACCCTGCATACTGCAGGACAGGCAGGCTAATTCCCACCGAGCAGGTCAGCATGTTTTCCCCTCCCCCTGTGTTGCTCACCTGAGCTGCATGTCCTTTGGTAGCAGAGGTGATGATTCTGTTTTTCCAAATACTTCTATACACTGGAAATACAAGGTCTGAAAAAACCAGTTCCTTTCTTTTTAATTCATTGTTCGGCAAAGAGTACACGTGCAAGGCTGTACACCTAAGATGCAGTCTCCATGGTGCGTTTTTTGATTCTTTTTTGATTTATCATGATCTTAGAATGGCTCTCTGAGCACTGCTGTATTGGTAAGGCTCAGTTTCTCTTTGAAACGTCTGTGATTTAACTGAAAGTTAAAAAAATTGCCAGCTACAACCAAAACTAGCAATCCAGAGCTGTCCGATTAGAAGTAAATTTATCCAGTAAAGGCAAAAGATCTGAGACTTCTACCATAGAAAGATCTTTTATCTTTTGGGCATTGTTTGTCTGCATACTGAGCTTTACTGTATCCCACTTACCTTTAGTGTATCCCAGATTTTTGTCTTTCAGCATATAATAGCCATCTCCTCCAAATAACATATAGGATGGAAGAGTCACATTGTATATTTTATCCATCTGGAGTGGGACGTAGGCTGGGACTCGGCAGGCTGTGCAAAGCACTTCTAAGCTAACAACTCTGCTTCCTGGAGCTCTGGAAAGATCATAGACCACATGGATGCCTACAAAAATACACATTGGAATGTCACTTTGTGCAGTGCCTATTGAACAGCAGCACCCTCCCTCATCTTTAGCTGATTCTTTGCATTAGTTTCTGTGACTGAGAGATTGTATTGCCCTAATTACACCAGTTAATACCCTATTTTCTTTGCACACTGCTCGACTTTTATGCAAGAAAATTCAAGAGCATAAGAATTGCTAAAGCACTGTCCCACCTCAGTTAATTATCTGATTGTTTGTTTTCATCACTACTCCACAGAAGGAAATTACTAGTCATGGGATTAGGATACTGCAAGATAAAAATACCTTTCCTTATTTCTGTAGTCACATGATTTCTCATTCCCCTGGCTTGTTGGCTGAAATGACTTTTTTTAAAGCCAGCCAGTCACCCTAACTTGGTGGCTGTTACGGGTAATAGGTACTGTCCTGAAAAAAGAAAGCCAGGCCAGGGCTCTACTTTGCGGTTTCTGCTCACTGTAGGAGAAGCAACATTTCTAGTTGTGAGCCTTCCTTGATCAAAGCCTGGGGAGAGCCAGGCCCCCAGAACAGCATTGTCAAGAATCTGCAAATCAGGAAGCCACTAAAACTCATCCAAAGCACAGAGGCTCTTCCAACCCTGGCGCTCTTCCTGCTCTGGATGTTCTGTCCTGAACCCATTCCAGAGCTACTGGTTTTCTTTTTTCTGTAAGGAGGCAGCAAGCAGAGCTCGCTCCTGCTTTACTTTAGTGGTACCTAAGAACGCGATAACTTACTGGGGAAGATGCAAGACATGAGTTGTGTCTGTGCCACACAAGGGTTCTAAATCACATGGTGGGGACAGTGCCCCCTTCACAGGGCTATGTGGGGGGAGAAGCATGAAGGGGGGAAATGCATCCCCCCCTGCCCTTAAAGTTTAGCTTTTCTGCTAAAAATGCCAATGAAATCTGCACAGCATGATAGAGAGACAGGAATAAACATGACTGTAGCCTGGTACACACCTGGATAAACATATAGAGAGCTGCAATTCAAGAAGTTTGTAGGGCTTTAATATTAACTGTTCATAAAATACTTAGAAATTCACTGGAGCAATTCCATACCCACTTGAACAAACTCTTAAAACTGTCAGCAAACATTAGAGAATTGCACAAAATTCTTTTGATAAACTGAAATTTGGCAATAACTGGCACAGTCATGCAGTATGGGATTTCAGGTAGGCTGCCCAGTGAAGAGCTGAAAATTGGAGTTAGTTGTAGCTATTTCTGTGTTACAGCTATGCTAAATTATATCTTCCTCTAGTTAATTGAAGTATTAAACCCATTATGGGTTTAGGAACCAGCTTGGGAGCGCTGTCTCTGCTGAAGGAAACAGCAAGGGCCTGTGTGCTCCAGTGGCTCAAACATGCACAGGATAAACAGTGATAGCTGGCCAGCATGTGTGAGACACAGAGCTAGGATATATGGACAGCTCGACTTCCATTCTTAAAAACAGGCTCCCAGGTGTAATAAGCAAGGCCAACAGGAGGGATTGCTGGCTTGGAAAACTGAGAAGAGGAAAGAAGAAAATATACCTCCAACTTGCAGCAGCTCTCCACTTCCTCTTCCATATCTATGCACGCTGTGCTCAAAAGCTTCTTTCAGAGTGGAGCCTTTTACCTTTACTATATCAAAACGACCTCCAAATGGCAAAACAGACAGCAAATCTTCCACAGTAATGCTACCTGGAGGAAGGAGACTTTATTTACTTCTTGCTTTTTTGTTTGTTTTTTTGTTTACAGAACTATTTTAGGATTGTTTTGTGGTAAGTTTTTGACAGGGAATGTGGCAAATACAATTTAAGAAAATGAGGGTTAGAGGTGAGAACCAGATATATTTTCCCAATCAAAGAATCTGCGTCTTTTATCACTCAGCAAGTATCAAGACCAGTAAATTAAGAATTTGGGGTAACACTATGTATTGCTTCAATATATATTCAAACAATGCTACTAAAAGAGATGACAAATTACTGACCTAAGATGAAGAAACACAACTATTTTTACCAGGTCAGGCAATTTTTCCGATTGATTGAGATTTACTCCTGCAGTACTGCAGAAAGATTTAGCTAAACTGAAAAAACTGTTTGTTTTCAGGTTTCATTTACGTGGTATCAGGAAAATAGAGTGTTAAAACCGTAGCATTCAGAAAAACCCAGAATTTACTTACTCTACAGCGGACTACAGAAGGCTCCCAGCGACCATACCGGATGACCCTATACAGTAGGAAGTCTTTCTTTGTTCCAAGGCAGCAAAGAGAGAGGGAAATTATAAAAAGCATTGTGTACAAACAATGCTAGAGACCCCTATTAATGTCAGCCTAAGTGCAGTTGTGCTCTAATGATGTATAACCATTTCAGAAAGTTTGAAATCACTTCCAAACACTGTGCATATCCCATCAAAACAAGCCCATACCTAAAACTGTGTTCAGGCTGGCCTAACTTGATTCCTCCTTCTTGATAAAGTTGTCGTTCAGCTTGTAATTTTACGTACCATTAGCGTTCTGTTCATCAATGGGTGACCGTATCCCACCTCCATTCAGGATGCACATTGAAACGTGGTTCCATGATTTTTCATCTGGATGCCCGACATTTTCATAAAGCTACCAAAGGAAAATATTTAAACTGATTTTATCTTCACTTAGTCTAGGCTCTGGAGATTTACATCAAATACAATCTGAGATTGAAAAGAGACAAAAAGCTTTTATATCTTTGGCATTAACTTCAGCACCATTAGTTATTTAAAAAAACAAGAAAGTATTTTGCTTTTTAAAACTCTCCCCTAGCTTGTGTGTCTATGTCACGGCCAGGGCAGGCCAGCTGAACAAAGGAAAGGTGATTTTTTGATCAGCAATGTGTCTCCAACAGTGGCAAGACTCTGGCAAAATACAAGAACAGGATAATGCTTGCTTGTGACATCCTAAGTATTTGCTCAGTTGCATAAGGATAATAAGCCTACAGTGTTAATTCTCAGAGGTAACTGAATAGAACCGGAAAAGGCTGAGAAAATAAACTAGGACGATGGAAGCGATGGACTCGTTCCCATATAGGAATGACTATGGTCATGACTCTTCATTCTCATGCAGAGAGAAGTACAGGAAGCACACGACAGAAGCCTATAAAATGAAGAAGGTATGTGGAGGCTGGATAGGAATCTGTGTGTTTTCTTGTTTCAAGAATGATAAAAAACTAAGAAAGATTCAGAGAGGGTGATGAGGATGGTCAACTACACAGAAAAACTTCTGAACATAGAGTGATGATGTAGGCTTGGACTGTCTGACCTGGTAAAGAGATAACAGAAGGAAATATTTGAGAAACCTATGAAGTCATGAGTGATGTGAGGGTGGACAGGAACCAAGTGTTTTAGAGCAAGGACTACTTGATCCCCAGCAGTTATCCAGCCAGTGGGCAGCAGCAGGCTGCACACTGACAAGACCAAGGTCTCTGCACGATGTGCAGGTCAGTGGTGGAACACAGTGCACCAGCTGTTGTGGAGACTGAAGGAAGGCAAAGGGAGATGGGGCAAATTCAGGGAAGAGAAGTTCCAGCTGAGCTAGTAAGTATCAAGACAGCATTTCTGGCTTGGGGGATCCTTGAGCTGCAGGCTGGTGGGAGATGCAGGCAGATCTGAGTACGCCAGCTCCACAGCCTTCTCCAAGAGTATGCTCTCCTCCCACTATCCTCACCTGGTCACTCTTGGAGACAAAACATTGGGACGGATGATCCTGTCATCTGTTCCAGGTGGGTCACTTCTCTGCTGCACTCCTCTGTGGAGTGTTTGTGATCTCTGACTTGCAGGTGACTCCAGTTTAGTCATCAGAGATATTCCCCGGGGCCAGATCCGTGCTTACATTTGCAACTCATAATCAAAGAATGGACTGCAACTCCCCAGTCCTGAGCAGAGGAATTGAAAAGAAGTGCCCACACAGTGCTTTTATCAATTCCACAGCCACTTCACATTTGAGTTCCTTTAAAGTCCTTTGTAAAACACCATCTGGGGCTGTCAACCTTTTATTCTGAGATTTTGGGCTACTGTTGGAGACACATGATTGAACTAAACTGATGTCTTGTTTTGATCTAGCACATTCAATCAGTCTTCTACAATTATCAGTTTCTCAGGACAACTCTACATATTAGAGCTCGTGGAATAGGCAGGTCTGTTTTTTGCCTTTATACCTTTGAAAACATGTCAGTAGACAAGAAAGCAAGTGTTGAACTGGTAAGGCAAAGAATGTGAAGAGACATCAGTGTATCTACTGATGACTGCAGGTGGTTATCTAAAGACATTGATTTTGAATTCACCTTTTCAAAGCTTCCAAATGTCTAAAGTAGAATTTGGCTCCTCTAAGACAAAATGTATCGCAGAAAATCTACAAACTTCTGAGATTACAGAGTTACTATCTTTAAGCTTGAAAAATGCCAAAACACTTGTTCATATTTTTTCAAATAAAAATATTTTAAAAGTCTATCAGAAAGAAAAAGCAAAGTGCTGCAATTCTAGTAGAACTGTACACAGAATTCACAAATATTATTCTGATTTGGAAATTAGCCCAGGAACTAGGAACTATTTGAAGGATTACAATAAAAGCAATCACAAGAACTGGGGAAATAGCTTTGGGGACATATCTAAGTGAAAACTCATGATTATTAATTGGCCCTTGACTTTGTAGCAATACTGCAGGACATTTATGGCAAAGCTCATTTTCTGGAAAGAATCACATTAGTGAATGTTTTTTCCTGGAACACCCAAATGAAATGGTGCTGCTGCAGGGCTGTAAAATAATCAGAACTAGGTAGTTTGAAAACTGGAAGTGGCTTCTCGTGAAGAGAGTTTCTGGGACTGTTAAAAGTCCTGTGGTACCTGTCAGGATGCCACAGGGGCTGGAGGCTCCTTCTGGGCTGGGGTGTTCTGTGCCCAGCTGTGTGTACAGCCTTTCCCCCCACTTTGCTTCAGCTGGCACCTTTTGGGCTCTTTCGGGGGTCAGTTCATATCAGCAACTTGGCAGAAAACTACCCAGATTTTTTCTGTGCTTGTGCATTTAAGTAACAGCAGAGCCCAGTGAGTAATGAGAGGGCAGAAGGTAAATGCTGTGAGCAGGGGCCCACAATGGGGCAGGGGAGCTGAGCTCTCCTTGCCTGAGGACTGGGTTCTTGGATCAGAATGCCATGTACCTTAAAACTGCAGCCTCAGAGCCAGCTGTGAGCAAGCTGTTCTCTATACGAGGTTATACACAAAGAAAAAACTGCTCCTTACTCCATACAGCAAGATTCATTATGGCCTTGCTTCTGCCAGGTCTTTTCTAGGGACATGCTAGATGTTAGATGTCACTGTCAAAAAGCACCACAGAGTCCACGTGCTGATAGCTTGGAGGCTGGGTGCATTTCATCTGATAGCTCTGGATTAATTAACCCTTAGATGTAATTGCCACCTGCAGTGGAAACATCTTACCACAGCATCGCAAAGCAAATTTCCCATGTTACATTCTTGGAAACGGCATGCTTGGCTTGTACCATTCAGGTAAACACTAGTTTTTCCAATCTCTTTAGAATAATTCCCCAGGTTTTCTCGCCATTTTTCCACTTCTTCTTTAATGTACTCATCTATAAAATTATATAAAAGTGTAAAATAAGCATCCAACATATCTCATATTAGTGACACTTCAGTGAATACAAACCTTAGGGAAAAACCCAAACTCTGTTCATGATTCTAAAATGTTACATTATCCCTAAAGGCTTCTCAAGAAAATGACATCTATATTCACTTCAAACAAAGCCTGTAAAGGGAGAAGTGAACAATCTAGTCCTATGCCACAGCAAGGTTATCTCCTCCCTAACACTTCAAAATACTTTTGCCCAGTCCTGTTCTAACCTCTGACTGATGACGTTTCTAGTACCTACCCTGAGAGGTGAGCGAATTTTTAATATACGAGTGAGATTGGTCTTTATTTGACATCATGTTTTTTTCCCGATTTGTAACTTCCTCCCTTTAATGTGGTACTAAAAGGAAAACAAGCTCCAATGTCAATGTCAAGGAATAAACCTTTATAGAAATTAATTCTCTATGCACATCTGTCTGTCGGGTGCAAATTTAAGTATTTCAGAAAAAAAAACAAGGGTACTTGTATATGCAGACAGATGCCACAACTATTTTACACGAGCTATTAGTTTTAATCAATTTGGTCACATTTGTCAGCAAGAGCAACATCCATTAAATGAGAGCACCATGTATCTGAATTTTTACTTCTACTGAAAACAGAGAAAGAATGTAAATTTTCTTTATACCATCTTTTTACATTAGTAGATCACTGAGAATAACACAGTAAATATCTACGAACAAATCGTTTTAAAAGAATTTATTTTACAAATACTCAGGCAGAACCTAGAAAGTCTTGTAGAAGCTCAGAACTTCGTACAGCAAACACTGGAAAAGAAACAAAGACTAGAGAACCAGTTACATTTGATTACAGAGCTGACAAAAAAACAAAACCAAAAACAAACCAGGCAGCAGGGTTCAGATAAAGTTACAAACAAAAAGAGAGGCTCTCCTCCTCTCAGTTCTTTGAGTGTTTCAGAGCTAAAACACTGAACACACTTACCACTGAAAAGAAGTAGTCATGGGTTTGTATACTATATTTGCATATTGGCAGAGTATTCTAAGTTTTTTCTGGAACATTTCCACTTTCCTATATTGCACTAAACTCTTTTGAAGAACCCAGTCTCTGGCAAAGCAGTGTAAATTAGTCCTCATAATCTTTTAAATTGTAATTATAGGACTAGGTAAAACGAGTTCTACAAAATGGTAAGGTAGCGTATCACCTGAAATCCTACAAAAGGACTTCCAGTGATTTTTAAATAGATAAAAACATACACTGATTATGTGCATATTCAACTATAACATAGTCTGAACCCTACATAGAAGAGAAGAGCAAGCTCAGGAAGAAAGCTGAATTCTTCTTTGACATTGTACCTAACAAGACTTGAATTGTAGCAGAGTGCTGCAGGCAAATTCAAATGTCTAGTCCACATACCTTCAGGGATTCTGCTGTCCAGCAAAATGGGGTTCCCAACTGCTTCAACTACATTTCCTTTCTTGTCAAATGTTACATTTAAGTAACCGAGATATTTTCCATAAGCGTAAGCTTGTACAACTGGCACCTTCCTCCCATCATCTGAGTCAACCATGAATGGATATGGGCCAGCTGGCAGTTCGGTAGAGGGTGGGGTGCCTGCACAGAACAAGCATGTAAAGTGGGTCTTCAGCTTATGTGACCTTCAAGGAATTATTAGAATGACATTTCGAATGTTTCTCAGCCTTAAAAAAAAAAATCAAACAATGTTAGGCAGATATGACAATGAATGCATTGGACGACAAGCACACATTTGATTGTTCAGTTATTTCACAAGAGGCAATTTTGTTTTCAGGACATGAACTCGAATAACTGCCACAGTGTTTTTTAAGTGAACTGTGACAGCACAGTCCTCCACGACATCATGCCACAATAGCAACAAAGGAACTTTTCACTCCAATCACTGCAATCTAAAACTCTCAGTAATGCAAACATGTCAGCCTCTGGGTGAAAAAATTATTGAGCCCTCACACTACTTTATTCTGAATCAAACAATAAATGAGAATGTTAGCAAAACGTACATCGGACTTGTTATAAAACAGTCTAAGCTATTTTTATGGTTAATATGCAGTCAGAATGCCTACAAGCAGTTCCATGAATCTGTGCATACAGCCAACTTTTTTTTTTTTTTCACTAGACCAAACAGCCTACAGCATTTCAAACAGTCTGCAAATCCTCCACAAAAACAAACTTAATTAGCGTTAGAGTTCTGTGGTGAACCTGCAAAGTCTGAAAGGTGATCAGAAGTAGGACTTGCATCAGGCAGATTAAAGCAAGGCATTGACAGGAAAAAGAAACAGCTCAACTGACATAGGCTACCACAGGACTGAGAAACCACACAATGGGGAAAACAGCAAAGAAAACCAGAACTACACAGAACAGCTCATCTCAAGGGTACCAGCTTTCTTCCAGTCTCCTTGACAATATCATCTGAATAGTATCTCTCCCTGCTGTAATTCCTGTCAGTATTTATACCCCACTGCCAGCAAAGACCAAGACTGGGTAGCTCCGAGAGGCATCATGTGCTGCATGGCAGGACCCACTACAGAGCCCCCGCAAAGCCTGCTGCTTGCTCCTGTCCCAAAGCTGGTGGCATTTCCCATCCATGTGTCAGTGAGAACTGGGGTGCCAGTGGGACAGCAGCATGAGGGAGCAGGTGCAGAGAATATGGATCCAGAGTAAAGCAGGCTCTTTACTTCCCCTGCTCATGGAACAACTTGTTTCCTTCCATTTGCAGTTGTTTATGTAATATGAAATCCTGGGATAAGCAGCATGATAAATGTTCCTTCTAGAACTCCAGTATGATCCACATTTCTCCCTAATCCCCCCTATTCTCCAGGGAGAACGGCTGTAATAAACTACAAGTTGAACCAAACTTACCACAGAGCTAGTTTTTCTACTTTCAGCCTGGACAACAGAGTTGGTGGAGCCACTTAACTATTCATTTATTTGGAGAAGAATTTAAGAAAACCTGTAGCTGCCGAGAACTCTGCAGGCTTTATGCCTGCAAAAGTGGCTTTGGGTTTTTGGAACTGAAAAAGAAATCAGTTTGGATCTCTTGCCATTCTGTAGCCATCTAACAAACAGAGCATTAAAAAGAGAAAGATATTCTTTCTGGTCATCATTTTAGTTTACATTAGCTGTGCATGGTTAAGTGCTTGTTCTTGCTTTCTGAAGACATACTTTCTGATACTGACACTTCCTTGCAGGATTAATTACCATTATGACATTATTCCATTGTAAGAGAGATGTGTTCCTTCTGAAATGAAAGGACTTTTCAGCACATCTTATTCCCAAAGAACACAGCACTAGAATTCATGCACCCATCTCAGCCAAAGTGTGAGATGCCCACTTCATTTCATTACAAATGCACAGACGCATATTGGGTAACTGAAGAACCTGTAACACTTTTCTACCTTCTTACCGTGTTGTAGCCAACACACTGCATTTTCAGAACATCCATTCTCATCCAAACCAGAAATTAAACTGCTCTAACCCAAAATTACTATTACTGTTTAAATGAGTTCTACAAACCCAACACTGGCACACCTGAACAAGTCAAGACAACATTTGCCATGTAATTTGTGGGGAAACTGGTGTTATTATAGTTCAACTGGGGATTGGCAAATGTCTTACAGACAGGTTGGACTAGTCCAACATTAAGGTGTCACTATGGAGGTGTCAGCATGGGCAGTATGTCTCTAAACCTCCACGACAGACAAAGATGTGACTCACCAGCTGGTATATCTTCACTTCACAGATTCCACTGCCAGTTATTGATTACACCTCTTGATTTAAATAGGAGCTCATAGGCTTAATATACACATAGAGACACACACACAGACATTTTGAGATGGATGTTTTAGTCTGTAGTGAAATCACCTCCACAGATGCGACTGTTTTGCTGTGAATGTTGGCTGATGGCTTTGACTCAGAAGGGAATGGTTCACAAATGCACTCATGATGTTCTTGAATGGATTAGCAAGTGCTTCACAGCACTTGGAATAAAAATTATATGCTCAGACCACATTACATCAAAATCATATTTTGACTAAGTAAAGAGATACATATGTTTGATGTATCTCCCCCAGACATTACTTTTTTAATTTCCTCACCTTGCCAGTTTTAATAAAAAAAAGTAAGACAGTCTTTGTTTTATCAAAACAATAAAGCCCTTGGAAAAGGGACCAGAACTCATTCTCAGCTGAACTCTAACCTGAAGGCTGCAGTCTCATGCTGTGTAATCTCTCTGGCCTTGTGAATCTTGGACAGCTTTAAATGGGGAGGGATGGAACAGCTTGACCTAGTCATCTGACAGCAAGGTACTCTCTGGGATGACAGATGTGCATGTGAACTCCTGCAGATCTAGACAGGATATGAACTCAACTCCTGCACCGCTTCAGATCAAATTCCAAATTACGTCAAGTGGCATCTCTTTGGACCACACCCATTAAGGTATTTTGACTATCATGGCTACCATTATGAGACACAAACTCTCTACAGACATTGACCAACAAGACCATGCAAAAGACTCTGGATTCCACTGTGTAAACCCACAATTAATGCATAATTTGAATATGACATGTATCTTTGGTTTTCCCATCTCCAAAATAATTCAATAAAACTGCAGATTGCACACAGATAAGACCAAGGCCTCTGCAGGATGTGCAGGTCAGTGGTGGAATGCCCTGCTACAGGCTGTTGTGAAAGTTAAATGTAGTCAAGAGGAGATGAGGCAAGTTCAGGAAAAAGAAGTTCCAGTGGAGCTAGTGTATATCAAGACACCACTTCTGGCTTAGGGAGAACCTGAGATAGAAGCTGCTGGGAAGCAGGGGCAGATCTGAATAAAGTGTCTCCACAGGCTTGTCCAGTCGCCTCACCCTTCCCCCTTGGTCACTCTTAGAGACAAGATATTAGGATGATCTGTCCTGTTGTTTCTTCCAGTTTGGCCACTTCTCTGTTGCACCCCCATGCAAAGTGTTTGTGACCTCTTACTGGCAGGTAGGTGTGTAAATGCTTTATGCCTCCAGTTTAGACATCAAAGTTATTCCCCAAGGTCAAATGCCAGAGATATTCTGACCTGCTTAATGTATAACTGTGGCATGAAATTGCTTCCTTTTAATAAGTGGGATAATAAAAGGTGAGCCCAGATAAGACAAATAAATCATGAGAAACGGTAAGGAAATGAATAGGGAGAGGAAAGGGTGATGGGCAGTGCAAACCTTTTAAGTGTTTAAGTTCCTAGAGTACACGGTGCCATCCTCTGGGAAATTTTTCTGAAAATTACAGAAGGTTCCCACTATAGTCTCAATGAGTTACTGAATTTTCTGCTAAATTTAATGAACTTAAAAAAAAACCCCCAAAAACAACCAAAACAGCCTTTCTTTTGCTTGTGTCCTTACACACTGGCCCGGGGAAGGCAGCAGTGCTGGGGAAGCTGTTGGTGTCAGGTTTCGCCTAAAGTAGCGCTGCTGCAGGAGAAATCACATCAGCAACGTTTACCTCTGGAATGACATCTACCTCTAGAGAAAAGAAGAATAAAGTCAGAGATTATAAGAGGGACTGAAATAAACAGAGGAAACTTGGGGCAAGTGTTTTAACGGCATGGTTAATGGAGACCTATGAAAATAGAATCAGATTCTAGACAAAATTGATGTTGGTATCATTTATGAAGTCTTTTATGATTGATTTTTCAGGTTAAGTCACACACAAGTTTAAAACTAGACATCTTATTTAGTTCATTATAGTTGCTAGCTTGAAACAAGTACAGTATGGTTAGCAGCAATTTATCAGTATTACTACCTTTGCTCCTCTGTCCCACTTTGTATAGGTCCACATCATTAAGGAACCTTTCAGTGAGTTACGGCACTTTATGTGCACAGATTGTTTTGAATTGGTTTCTTCCATGGAAGTTATGGATACATACCAGCTATGAGTATGGCTGAGAGCAGCCAGCAGTAAACTATATTGGTGAAAGTTCTTGGAATTTAAAGAGAAACAGTTTCAGCTTTGCTTTAGAAACAACATTTTAGTAAGAAGTAAAATACCTGTATAGAGAAAGGTGTTTGTATGTCCTCCAATCACAACATCCACTCCTTTCACTTTTTGGGCAATATTTTTGTCCACAGTAAAACCCGAATGTCCTAGTGCAATTATTTTGTTCACTCCCATAGCAGTAAGTTTATTCACTTGCAATTGCAATGCTTCAATTTCATCTTCAAAGATTATATCATCCCCTAAAAAAAAAAAAAAGAAAAAAGAAAATAATTTATTTATGAAGTACCTTAATTACTAGTTAAAAAAATAAGTAGTTATAGAACTTTCAATGTCAGTGGCTTTCAAATGTCCTTAGTTGGTTCAAACTCCTAATCTCATCCGATGTTCTCCAGTCTTTCAGGAGCACCTGTGTGCTTAGACTAACATGACATTCCTGCCCCAAGCTGCCCTAGACTAAGTAAGTTATAACTCCATAAAAAATTTGGTGACATCAAATATGGAATCAAAAATTGAATGGTTTTTATTATTTAACTAGAGAATGGAAACTAAATATGTCAGTATTTGCACATAAACACATATTCTATTATAAACCTTTCTTCCCAAACTGCATTTCTTTGACATCTATCTTCTCCCAAGTTGAATCTCTCTTTCTTTTTACTCCACACTCAAATTGTTCTTTCTGCTATACTCCCCTCCTTGAGGCTTTAAACAGCAGCTTTTTCAAAGTCCTCCACTAAACTCTGAATTGCTTTTATATACAAATTATCTCATTTTATGTGAACCACTCTCAATAACAGCAGTCCAGGACAGCACACATCTGAGATACCATACTGAAACGAGACCATAAAGAACAGAAAGTTTTCAAAGGAGAAACCTTTTCTGGACCACAGTGTAGGGCAACTCACAATTTTTCTGCAAGGTTTCTGTGCATGCTGAAAGTATTCTAACATGACAAACAGTTACAGGAGCACTAGACAAACAGGCACTTTTATCCTGTGAGGAGTGTTTCAAGTTGCACAAAAGCACTTCCTATGTAAGAAGCTAATTTCTTTAATAAAGTTTTAAGAATAGAATTTAAGAACAGACTCAACCAACTGTAAATTCAAACTTTCTGGTGAAGACAACCAAGCAACAACCCTACCAATTCCTCCTCCACCTAATTCCTCTGCAGAATTTTTTGATCAAACGATTTGAAATATGCCTTTAAAGTCCAAAGATTTACATTAGCTCATAACAAAGGGAGTAGTGAAACAAATTCACAGTGTCTCAGGAAACGAGGAGGAAGCTGCTACAATGGAAGAGATAAAAGAAAGTTACATAAAGTGGTTCACCACCACACCCACTGAATAGTTCTGTTACTGCCAGAGGGAATCTCTGTACTGCACACTGCAGAGTGAACTGTGCAGTGCATCCCTCCATTTTCTTCCTGTGGACCTCTTCTTACAATCAGAGTCATAAGTTAATTGATGTTAGAAGGGACCTCCTGGGCCCATTTAATCCAAAAGCCACTCAAACCAGGAACTCAAAGCCAGATGAGGATGCTCAGGGTCTCATCCAAGCAAGCTGAAATTCCACAATCTCTCTGGGCAACCTGTTTCATGGCTTAACTGCCCTTACCATGACAAATTTTTCCCTTACATCCCACCATAATTTCCTGTTGTATTACTTGAGCTTATTGGTTTTTGTCCTTTCTATTCCCTTCTGGGAAGAGTCTGTCCCTGTCTTCTTTATAAATCCACTGATGGTTGTGGGTGACTGCACTTGGTTTGCTCTTAGCCTTCCTTCTCCAGGCTGAAGGAAGCCACTGGTTTCAGCCACACTTTGTGCATCCTTGTATTTGACAGATGCTAGGCCTGATGCAGAGCTACTGGCAAAAAAAGGAAGTCTGAGAAATGCTCCCTAAGCGTACACACTCTTCGCATGCTCATCTCACCATCGTGGACCAGCTGCAATGACCATGTGCTCCATGGTGTGAGGACCAGTTCTGCAGAGAGCTGAGCTCTCTAAACAAAGACCAAGAGCGACCCACTAACTAGCTGTGCTAGCACACAGTTGCCTACAGCCTAACTTCTCCCATGGCATGTAACCAAGTGGTCCAGGATAACCAAACTCTCCCCATCAGCACCAACTCTGTTACCCCTCTATGCCACTGCAGCCTACAAATGTACCATAACACTGAAGACATATTATCATTAATCTTCAACTCACAGAGTCATTTCGGTTGGAAAATACCTCTAGGATCATCAAGTCCAACCATTAACACAGCACTGCCAAGTCCACCACTAAACCATGTCCCAGAGTGCCACATCTACATGACTTTTAAATACGTCCTGGGATGGTGACTCTGCCACTTCCCTGGGCAGCCTGTTCCAATGCTTGACAACCCTGTCCATGCAGAAATTTTTTCCTAATATCCAATGTACACCTTCCCCTGGTGCAACTTGAGACCATTTTGTCTTGTCCTGTCATTTGACATTAAGGAGAAGAGACTGCTCTCCACCTTGCTACACCCTCCTTTCAGGCAGTTGTGGAGAAAACATATTAAAACAAACCAACCTACTTTCATAATGAGGGGAAAAACAAGGCCTGGCCATGTCAGCAGGCCCATCTCTCTCCCAGGACTGTTATGACAGGACACAGGCAGACACCAGTAGCCCCACTGTGAAATGGGCCAGCAGGTTCAGAAGTTACTCAGCAGGAGACACAGTCCTCAGTCCTCTAAGAAACTAGGCAAAAAGCAATATACTGTTTACCACTCATTTGTGCATTTTCCCAAACAATCTGAATTGAAATAACTAACTTATTTAGGAGTTAGTTACTGCTCATGTCAGTATTTCACTTTTCTTTCAAGGTATTAAACTGATGTGACACTCTATTCTCTTTTTAGAAGAGGAGGAGTTTCAGAAAAAGTATTCAAACTGTGCTACAAGTGAACACAGGAAAAGAATTGGCTGCATATTAAAAATATTATGCAAGATAACCAGAACAAAATGAAATAAATGGAATTTAAAACTCCATTTTAGAAAACTCTGCCAAGTTGAGAGGTTTAGTAAATGTTTTGCTGTTTGTAGGATTACAGAGTAAGCAGCTTTGGGTTTCAACCTTATACAAAGAGAGAGTGGGCCAAACATCACTGCAGAACTAAAGCAAGTAAGCTGCTGTCATCAAATACTAGAAAGATGGTCAGCACAAAGCAAAGACGTGGACAACTCTGTCTATGTGCCAAGTTATGAACAATTCTTGGAAGACATGGAAAAAATTGGCTGGGCATTCAGCTAAGATAGCTGTATATAGCAAAACAGAGAACTTAGAAAAACTGCCAATTGGCTGTAATCTATAAATGTGTTTCCCATCCCTATGGTTTCCAAACAGTAACATTAACAGTACCTTCAACAGAGATTAATTGTTCCTTCCCAACAGAAACACTGAGATTTAAGGACTCCGTTCAAGTCTTTTGATAACTGCTTTTAGCAGACTATGAAAAGTACAAGTTGTAATGTAATAGTTGTTTGAAAGTTATCAAGATCTAAGCATAGAAGAAATCACACTCACAAGTTGCTTCCATGTAAGGTCATAATGTAGGAATTCACGTTTCAGCATTCTCAAGCTTCCTGTTTGCCTTGAGAACGCCCTAAGAGTGTACAGCATGCCGAAGCATACAAAGGCTGAGAGAGCTGAATCATCTGGAAGAAGTGCATAGAGATAAGCAAGGTGCTGAATTTAAAATTCTCTTGTTAATTGAATGAAGGAACTAGGTTGATAATTATTTAGCCACTGATCCACCTCTGCCATGAATCACTCTGAAGGATTTCTAGGTCATGGGTGATTTATGCAGTCACTGAGTTATATTAACATATCCTGAATTCACCTTTTCAAAGCTTTCAAATGTTCCTCCATACACCGAAAAGGCAAAGTAGAAAATTATAAAAACTCTTATCACTGTAACTTGTGGTTAGAATTTGCTCTACTTGTTGCTCAATTACACAGTGGTAGTTAGGTTAGGGATGCTTCAGCTCCATCTATGGAGCTAACAAGCCTGCTCTTTTAACACTGCTTTCTTTCCTAGCTGTGGCACACTAAGGCATTGGATATGATATCTAAACATCATTGGAAATGTATTTGAATGCTTCACATAATTGCTCCAACACTATCTGGATTTTCAACTAGTATATTTATTTGCAAGAAAGTTAATTTAATTATCTGACTGCACCAACAGAGTTGTTTGGAATAAGGGTAGCAATAGATTTTATTAATCCCTGATGAAGGACAATATTGGCTGGCTATTATTCAAACTCAGCATGGTGTCAGATGATGTTTTTGTTCATACCCTCAAGTACAGGTGAAATTCTACTGCCTACACAAAATACATATCAATTTTCTTTTTTTGTCAGGGGGAAAAAAAGGAAAGGAATCCAAAATGCCATCACTGCAAAATAGAAGTGCAATAAAGAATTCAATTCAGATCTCAGACATCCACTTCTTGACAGTTTAAACATACAGCGTTGGAATAAAAGAGCATAGAAAGAACAGTTTTATATTCTAATACTTCCTCAAAGTATTGAGTATTCTTTTTGTGAGAAAAACCATGCACTATTTCTGCATTATTAGGAAATGGAAAGAGAAATAATAGTATAAAGTCCCTTTTTTGGTGTGAAAATGCTTTAAACCAGTGTTTATGGCATCCCTGTGGCAAAATGCAAGGAAGAAATTCTGTTTTTGTCAGAAGTGGTTTGAGCTTTGAGCAGGCAGTGACTCATACCTCCTACAGCTGATTTAAATGTGTTTCTCATTCCAGTAGATCACTTTATTTTACTAAAAAATAAGATAAATTTAAAAAAAAACGAAAACAAAAAAACGACCCCAAAATAAAAGAACCCAAAACAAACAAAAACCCCCGAAACACTCAACACACCAAAACCCTTGAAATTCTGGAAAAAATAGTCAGAAATTGAGAAGTCTCTTTTCTCATCAGTTCTAATTTTACTCATGAATGAAGCAATTGTGGTAAAAGCTGAATGGGTGTTCCTTCTGTAGACTAATTTCTGCAAATATTTTGAGAGTCTAAAAACACATTGGGCAACTTTTGCTTCAAAAAACACAAATTAAGCTCTCCTTGTTTTTACTAGGGCTTGAGCATGGAGGTATCCGAGAGCAAAATTTCAACACACAGTGAAATGTCACATTTTATGCTAGAGACAATCTGTATTCATGTTTTAACCTTTGTTTAAATGGATAAATAACAACAAAATATAACACAATACTACTTTAAAAACCCAAACAACAGTAAAACCCCCAAAGACCCCACAGCTCCCTTGCAATCTCACTGACCTTCTTTTATTCTTCGATATAATCCAGGTCTCTACCAAAATAGCTTTTAACAAGTTTTCTTAAGGTTAAAAATCAGGCAAAGTTGAGTAAATACAAGTATAAATTGATATAACAACAAACTTTTCACTTATCAGCTGAAAACATTCATCTTTGGACTCAAAACAGTGGGCAGGTACCAAAACAGTCACAAAGGATATAAACTTATATACTAAAGAAAACATACCTGGCTGTGAAAGAAAGGAAGTTTCCTTTGTAGTGTAGCCAACAATTCCTACTGGTTCTGAGTCAAAATGAACTATTTTAAAAGGATGAACGTATTTCATCATTTCATTCGCTAATGGAGTTTTTCCTTTAATGTTTGCACTCAGGACAGTAAAATTAGCATTTTTAAGGAGAGGATCTAATAATCCACTCACACCTTCATCGAACTCATGGTTACCCAAAGCCTGCAAAAAGCAAGAAGAACATATGAGACTCTGCCTCCAATATTCAGTCTAAATAGTCTCATAAATTATATACATGGTATGTTTGAGAATACAAAGTCTATTTCTAGGGAAGAAAACCCTAACTTGTCTAAACCAGCAAATTCCCATGAACACAAAAATGCTTTTTAAATTTTTTCTTTTTTTTTTTTTTTTTAGATTTAGGTTTTTGCTTTTCAGACTCTCTTGCATCAATACAATCTAAAACCTATCTTTGTAACCATGCACCAGATTAAAACCATTAGTTTTTCATCATGTAGCTGCAAGAAAGAGGATTAATGAAAACCATAAAGGAAAGCATGTATTTTGTGTATGGAAAACACATTGTTTAAATGCTGAAGAAAATGTTAAATGTCAATGACAGTATTTTATTATCTTTAAGCAAAAAGTGCATTTAAAGAGTTTTGTGCTTGGACTACAGTTTTTTTAAACACATTTACTATGCACTTAGTACAGGTTCTACTGTGCTTTAACGTGCAACAAGAAAATACAATTTTCTAGCCGTCTACTGGAAGCTCTAGTATTTATCAGTTAAGGAGAATCCACAGTGGGGGTGTGTGCACACAGGCAGGTGTGTACATAGCACTGTGAAGTGCCAAGGCTGTCACGGAAAACGAGCAGTCCAGTTTATTTATTGGCATGGCAATACCAACCAGATGAGAATATTTAATTGTTCCGTGTTCGTTTAACAGACAGAAAGGGACTTACCTGGAGGGAAATTTCTCCTACCTGCCCTTTTTCATGCTCAGCCTAAGTTACCACATGCCTGTGCCTGCAAGTTTGGTGATAAGCCAGCAAACCTCCCCAGATGGCATTTGGCAGAAGCACAATACCCACAAGAACTTTGCAGCACGTTTAGGTGTTAGTGAAGGAAAATACGTATCTACAGAAACATGGTAATAGTGTAACTTGGTACATGGTAACTTCATACAAGTTTTCAGGTGGCAGCTGGAGCAACACATGTAGGAGCTGTTAAAGCCAATGGGCCAACTCTTCCAGGCAAAAGTGCCCTCATAATTTCACTCAGAGATTAAGTGGGGAAGGTTGCTCCAACTTTTATCCCCCCCAATGAATATATGAACCCTGATCATATTCCAACCCAACCAGGACCCTGAGGCCACTATAGGCTCAGTATCTGGATCAACTGATTGGCAGTGTCTTTCTTTTGGGACAGACAAAGACTACTGACTCCTTTTATCCTCACAGGCAGGTAGTTAATGACCCCATGGAAATAAATCAGGATATCAGCAGTAACCTGCTTTGGAAATCAACTGCTCCTGCTGCCAGCTAGGGGGAACACTGCTCAAACCACAGGGAAAGAGCCAATTTGCTTGCATGCTGCTGCAGCACTTTTCCAAAAGAACCAAGAACTATCTTTAAGAAAATCCTGACATGGGAAGACACAATGGTCTCCAACTACATTCCATTTCTAATTGTATTCTAATTGCAAACTAATTTTCTGTAACAAATACAAATTTAAAAAGTGAGGAAAAAAAGACACTTATTTTGGTGCTTTCTGGATGTTCTGAAAAGATATCCATGGACAGGTAGAGCATCTCAAAAAGCTATTTCCTTTTGGCTGATGCACACACCTTCTGTTCCTCCTGAATATGCAATTAAATCCCAACAAAAAAGGTTGAAAATTAATTAAGAAATTGAATTGGATATAATTGCCACTAGGGTTTTTTTAAAAAAAGTAAACAAAACAACCCAAAGAATCACTTAGGAAGCCTTGTTTCTCTTGGCTTTGCATCTTGCATTTGGACTATTTCATGTCCAGTAGGATACAAGTTTTGATCAAAACTTTTCCCATGGTGTGGGTGGTTATAAAGTCTCCTGTTTATGAGAAATCACTGGTGGCTAATTTTTTGCTTTATTTTTGATATAACTCCTCCTTTGAGGAGGAGGATGTGGACAATTTTGGGTTCCCATACTCTACCTAACTATCCTTACACCCAGAACTTCTTGGACTCTGTACCTGTGCACTATCCCTTCACCAAATCTGAATTTGTTGGCCAATGTAAGTATAAGTCACAAGGGAGAATAAAGAGAAATATTCAGGCACACAGCATGTGATTATATAATCCTCCTTTTCACAAGAAGCAAAGCTAAAAATATTTCAAGATCAGGATACAAATTAACAGAAGGATGCAAAGTAAAAGTAAAGCTGGGAGACTTCCAACACCCCTCCAATTACTGCCTTTCAGGTATTTAAATCAGATTTTAGTCTTAGTTCCACCAGAAAACAAGAGTAGTGCCAAGAAAAATTTTGGAAGGCAATAACTAGCTAAACAGGAGAAAACAGGCTGGAGGTGATAATAGGCATAAATGAGAAAAAGGCAAAATTAAAAAAGGAAATTTCTCCTATTTGTGGAGCAAATGTCTAACATTTCCATGCTGCCCCAAATCCTCTTAAGGTTCCTGCCTGCATTCTATACCAACTTTTATGACTCATGTTCCCTCCTTCATCCTGTTTGCAGTCCTACTCCCGTATCTTGCTTCTAAATATTTTAGTAATCCCCGTCCCTTCTGTCAGGGCTGTGACTTAACAAATTTTGCTTGAAGAAACACTAACTCACCCTTCTGCAGTATGGCTTTTACCTTGCTCCCTGTGTCCCCCCAGCCACCATCCCCACTGCATGGCCACCGTGGTCTGCAGACAGAAGAATCAAAATAGATGCTGCAGCACTGCCCAACACTCAGCATCTGTCCTCAGGCCCTTTAGTAGCAGAGAAAGGTGCTAAAGTTTCTATAGCTTATCATATAGTCTATTCTGTGTCCTTCTATTCAAATTATAATAAGCAGCACTTCCACAGAGAACAAGTGGCTGACTGCTTCACCTAAGGCATTAGCATCTGGCACTAGACTCTAGCTATTTGGTATGGTGTGGGTTTATTTTTAAAGTTTATTCTGATGAAAAAGCTCAGGGTCTCTCCTAAACCAGATACGTTCTATGTAACGTGTTTGTAAAACTGAACACTGCTTCAACACTGTCGATTTTGCATGAAAGAATTTCTTCTTGCGATATGATCAGGAACAGTATAGACTCGCAGGCTGCCCATGAACCAGTTAAACCAGCAAACACAAGACTGAGAAATGACAGACAGCAGAAGCCTTTGGGAAGAAACGTAGGAAAAAACACCACCAGCTATTTCTGCACTGCAGAACCCCAAAGTGCTCCCCAGCTCTTTGTGAGGATGACTCCTAAATGCACACACTCCTCCTCCTCACCATTGGGAGGAAAAACCCTGATAATGTTAGTTTTACAATTAGAAAACCGCTCATTAGGCCATGTGAACAGGCAGCAGTATCCTTCACAGACCTGTCTGCACGGTATGAAGCATGTGTAGCTTAGGAAAGTGCACTGAGGAATGCCTTTCTCTTCCATAGCTGTTCTGATGCAGAGGGAAAAAAAAAACCAGATGAAGGCATTTTAAGCTGGGAAAGGAAAGTGCAGTCCTTTCCACGGAAAGTAAAATAAGATGAAGACAGAAGATGTGATATGCCCAGAAGAGTTTCCCCTCAAGCTGTCAATTGGGATGAAATAAATACTCAGTCACTCTCAAACACTCCTGTCTGAGGTTGTACACAAACAAAATAAGCCATTGCCCTGAGACAAAATATTTAAGGGCATGGAATGACACCCCCAATCTCAGCCTCAAATTCTACCTTTCTCTCAGCACTTGGACGACCAAAAGAGACAGAGTAAAGGACTGGCAGAAGTCTCAGAAAGCTGTCTCACCAATTCACTGCTACAGTCTCTGGGCCACTTGCACACGACCCTTTACAGCTCGTCATGTCCACAGCTCTGGTAGATCTGGACACAATTAAAGAAAACTAAAAATCCTCACCCTTACAAACAGCATTGCCAACATGTCCCATCTATCCCTGCCCGCAACACCGAAGCAGGACAGGCTGCGAGCCTCAGGCAGGGTTAACCCCTCCATCACAGACCAGACTGCTCACCCGGCTTTTGCTGGGGTGGTCATTTCCATGTCTTGTCAGCCCCTCTCCAACAGAGCCCGTCCGTCCCCTGCCTCTCCCAAGAGCTGCTCTTCCGCTGCATGGCGCTCTGTAGCCTTGTCATCATCTCCCGGTTTGGGGCTGCCCGCTCACAACTTAATTCGGCCGGGAGCCCCTCATCTGGCACCTCCCTTCTGCTCGCTTACCTCCCACCTGCCTCTGACCACGATTTTAGCACGACCTACAGCCTTTTCTGATGCAGCGTTACGCGTTCAAGGAGGCGGCAAAGCAAAAAAAAAAAAAAAAAAAAATCGGCAGCGAACGAGGGAAAGGCAGGAACAGACCCAACACCCAAAAGGAGAGAGGGAGCAGCCCAGTTTCCCGGCCCGCTTTACCATGGCATCGTAGCGCAGAAGGTTCATGAAGTGCACCGCCTCCCGGCCCTTGAAGCGGGAGAACCACACGGTGCCCTGGTACTGGTCCCCGGCGTCCAGCAGCAGCACGTTGCGGTGCGCGGCCCGCTCCGCCGCCACCCGCGCGGCTCTCCGCGCCACGCCGCCGAAGCATCCCGGCGCGCCCCCCGCGCAGCGCCGCGGCCCCGAGCCCTGCGCCTCC
>VWZG01004971.1:16664-46201 GCA_013396735.1 Grallaria varia | reverse complement strand
AAAAAATAGAAGTTAGCTGTAAATCAAGACTAGGTAGACATTTTAATAGGCAAAAAGGGCCTGAAGCCAAGGGTTTTTCAAGCTTTAGTTAGCAGGTCACTAACAATGGAAAGTAGAAGGGTCATAGCGAAGAAGAGCTGAAGACCCTCAAGGTGAGGCTGAAGGCCGGAATGACAACCCAAAAGGCCTTGCCAAAAGACGATGTCAGAAGATTCTGGCCCAGGCCCTGCCTTAACTCCACCTGTTATGAATATGATTATTAGATGTTGCAATTGTATGAATATGCATGTTAAAATGATGTAATCAAGGATGTAGACTGTATAAATTACTTTGCTTTCACTGATGCCTTTAGGGAAGTTTGTCCAGTGCGAACTGGCTTGCCTCCAGCGCTGTCAATAAATATCTTACTGCTAAAAGATACAAAATTCTCTTAGCAGTTTCTTTCACGCTGAGGTTTTTCGGAATCAGTTTTGATTTTTCTTTTTTAGTATATAAATGTGCTTTGCATATATTTGACTGTCAAAACAAAGAGAAATTAAATACCTCACCTAGCAGAATTTGGCAGATATGCTGCATCAACATGGGTAGCAACAAAGCATAATTACTACTTTTTAATTTTTTTAATCCAAGGTGAGGGAGTACTGCTCCTGGAAACACTTAACTAAACACTACTATGTGTGCTTGGTAAGTCTCTCTTCCTCATAGCCGGGTGGTCCTTTCTTTCACAATACCTTGAAAGGTGAAAATTTCTGCCCTGCGTTTCTTGCTTCATTTTTGTAGATTAATGCATGGTATGCTTTTTGATTCCTGTGCCTTAAACAGGGTCCATTGCTTTTTCATTTATTGCTTTTGCCAGCACCCAGAAGAATCACAGTACCTTTCAGGTAGAAAGAAAACACAGTCCTTGCCATTCAGGGGGAATTTGGGGCACTTCACGTGAGAGGCTTGGTGCCCTGGGTTTAGCTTTTCTGGATGTGCTGAAAATTCATGATGTGAAAAGCTCTGTCTCTCCCCTGGATAAACACAAGTCCTAGGGAGACTGAGGCTAGCATCTGTGTTAGGAAAGATGCACATTCTTCTTGGTATTTACATCCTACTCCTTGTTATTTTGTCTAAGAAGCACTAGGTTTTTTATTTTCAGCTCACTGACATGCAGTCCTGTGTTTGAAGAGATGCTCATATTTCTCTACTCTCTTTTGTGATAGCTTTACATCCTCTTTGAGTGCACTGACAGCTCTGAAGTCGGTTGTGCTGTTTCAGGCCACAATACTTTGTGGCCTGAAACAGCATGTTTAAACATTTCCTAAAAAGTTATCTCTACCTGTCTAACAAGCAGCTTTTCTGTGCCCAGGAGGTAATCATAAGCAAGATCAAATCTCATTGCGTGTGGGCTTCTCCCTCATGCCCTTAGAAACAATCCCCCAGACAGACCTGCCAGCTGGGTGGCTTGCTCATGAATCTAACCTTACTCACCCTCATGTCAGATGGCCACAGCTGTGAAGCATCACCATCTGGGCTGTAGGCTCTACATATAAGATGAGACTGATTTCAGATGAGCTGTGAAAATGGCCTAGCCATAGTATCATTTAGAAATCATCTGCTGAGGTGGGGAAAACCCACACTATGCTCTCTTTATGTTGTGAGGAAGTATAAGAAAATGTGCAGAGCCAAACCATGCTCTCTCCTCTGGCCTGGAGCAAGAAGAGCAGTATGAGCTGGTCCAGGGTGCATGGCACATTTCCTGCCCTCTGCACTGGAAGGAAAAAGGCAAAGTCTGCTGGAAAGGTTGCCACTACCTATTGCTCTGTGTTTGACCGAGGGTGGGCAGCATAAGTTACACTGGTGTCTTATCTTGTCAACTGCTCCTAAGTGCTGACTTTTCTCTGAGTATGCTTTTCATCCACAGTTCCTAGGATAATTGTGTCCTTTGGGGGCTAGTGAAGGTGTACTCCTTCTGTCCAAGTAAGCAACACATGTATCACCTACCCTGGTATATGCAACAGGACTTCCTGCAAGATCCAGTTAGCCTGGACATCTTGTGTAATCTCATGACAGTTCCACTTGGCACTTATACTCTGGAGAGACTGAAAGTGAAGAATAATGCAGTTGTGCCTGGTATTTCAGGGGTGCTTGGAGATATTCAACACTGTGTTGAATACTTCAATATGCAGTGAGGACCAGGAAAATTTTGTTTAATATTGCCAGGGAAGGGAGTCCTATCTCCCTTCTCAAGGTCTTTTGATAACTCCTTTAGCACCCTAGAGGGTTTGCAGGGTAGGACCAAGGCTTTGCCCTAGCCATGTGACCCTCCAGGGATATATTTTGTCATGGGAAGTATTAAAAGACAAAGAATGGCAGACTTTCATTTAAAACTGTTGCGCTGCATAGGTCAGAAGAGTGCTGTGAACGGAACTCAAACATGTTGGATAAAAGCTTTGCTAGTTGTCTGAGGGCATTTGCTGGAGTGAGAGCTGTGTTCGGCTGCAGCTGTGATGGCAGACTCGGTGGCTGCTGACCCTTGCTGCTGACAGGGTTGTAACCTTTTGAGTCTGTGATCTATGCCAGTGGTCAAGTGTGTCACCCCTTTGTTACTGGTTAGCAGAATAGCAAACAAAGACTTTTCATGTCATCATGGCTGAGTGACTCATCTTCATTAACCTGGCGCAGGAGGAAGCCTGCCTCTTTGTGTCAATTCCTGTGCTGGGGAATATGATTGGTTACTTGTTGGGGAACACCTATATTCATCTCCCTACCTATTGTGGAAAAGGAATAAGACCACTGAAGTATCCTGAAAAGATTTGCCTGCTGAGAAAGACTTTCTGGGACCTTTCGGGCTGGGGGTTTGTCTCCAGGAAGAAAGGGGAATTGGACCTTTCGTGTTTGTGCAGTTTCTGGTTCTTGTGGTTATTATTGTTGTAATTTCTTGCCGGTTAATTGTTAGTTACATAGGGTTACATGGAGGGAAAATGGAGTCTCCATCCCCCTCATGGCAGTGCTCCTCTGTGATTGGCTGGAAATTGTTTCAGTGTATGGCAGCCATATATGGTTGTCTCCTCCCTTGTTCTCCCTATATGGTTGGCGCCTCCCCTGTTCCACCCCTTGCTTTCCCTAGATGGTCATGCTCCTCCCTTGCTCCTCCCCAGTTCCAGCAAGTTCTACCCTGGGTTTGTAAAAGGCTGGTGCTCTGTCCAAAAAATGCCATTTTGCCTTTACCCTTCAAGCAGAGTGGTTGTCCCTTTCCTGTCTGGGTTGCATATCAGGGCCACTCTCCTCTGATAGTTGCTCCCAGTGCAGTCCTCACTACTGTGATTTTCCTAAGCAGAGGTTTGGTCTCCCAGCCTAAACGTGGAGCATCTATGCTAGTTGCAGGACAGAAGCTCCTTTCTAAAGATTTCTATCTTCATGCCATGAACACTAGAACAGTTTTGACCCACTGTTAGCTCTGGAGACAACTAAAACAATTATATTTTGGGAATAAGAGGCAAGAACCAAATTAGTTTGGTACAGATGGAAAGAATGGCCTTCCCTGTGGTGTATTTGATGTTCCATATATATTTTGCTTTACTGTGGGAATGTACAGGGGTAGGGTGGTTCAGAATGTGTTTCTGAAATGGCAGCTGAAGACATTGCAGTGACAGTGGTGGAAGACCCAGTGCTACTCAGTAATGATCAAGTACACCATGTCAAATAAAGAGAAGAAAAGCAATTTTGGGAAGCTCAATAATAAAAAAATTCCTTTCGAACAGCAGAATATTATCCCTCCCCAAATACCCCAAAGACTTTTTCCAGATGGGGAACATAGCTCTGCCATCACAGCCGCTTTGGGAAGAAGGCACCCAGAGGGCTGAACCAGCAATAACCTAAGTGCCCCTTTGGCCAGTGCTGCCTGCTGAGTCTTAAGGCCTTTGCAGTGCCAAAATGCAAATTCTTCAGAGTGGCTGTATGCAGCTACCAAGCTTACCTCCAGGGGATGATTTATAGTGTACTTTCTAGGCCACAGACTTAATTCAGCTTTTGATTGTGAATTTTGTAGGAAAAAATTGATAAACCTGCAACAGTCTCAACACAGATTTCCAGGTACTTCTAACATGATTCTTCTGAATGAGTGACTTCAGGCTTAGTTCTCCAAGAATGTACTAACAGCCCAACACTTAGACGCACTTCATCTCTTCTTGTGAGCATTCCCACCCTTGCCCTGAGTTACCGAGCTCAAGAGCTTACCAATGAGCACTTGCACAGCCCTTACTTACCTTTATAGGGTATTGATAATAAAATTAGACTTGGTTTGGGGGTTTAATTTCTGCATATACTATCTTTTCTATGCCTTATTTGTGCAATCACAAACCAGGAGTTGGGTTATACAACTCCCAAAACGGTTTGTAGCTTTGTGCTGTGGCACCAAAGATCTCTGATTGTTAAAGCAAAGGGGATAGAAAAGTGTGGCTAGAGTTGCAGCCCTGGTGATGAGGGCAAGGACTACCATGATAGTTCCCTAAATTCTTACAACTGTGGATTTAAGCATGTTATAGCTATGTATTTACAGCAGACATTTACAGGTGGTTAGTAGGCATAGGATGCAAAGGGGCATCCACTAGAATTCTGCATTTTTCATAGCTCAGGTTTCCAGTAATATCTCCCAGAAAACTATGGTATCTGTGATAGTTTTTTGGCTATGAAGTTTCAAGGTGGAATGGAATTAAGAAGTTTCTCTAGGTGAAATTTAGCTAAGCAAGAAGGATTCAAACTTTACTTTTCATGACATCATTTCCCCAAAGCAAATTTGCTGGTGTGGTTTTATTGTTTTTTGGGGTGTTTTTTTTGCATAATTTTAATGGAAAATTGACTTGGAAAACACAGTTTCTTTGACAAGAGAGTATCAAATTCACAGTAAGTTTCTTTAAAAAGAAGAAAAAAACCCCAACGAACCAGAAACCCACAACAACCCCCAGTTGCTTTCAGTTTTAGGTAGTGTATCCCTCCTAGCTCCCTGTTGTAGTAGACACTGAGATTGCAGTGCTTGATGTCCATGCTGGAATTGAGAACCTGAGGGTACTTCTTACATTCAGTTTTCTCTTTTAACAGTCCACGTCTCTTAATTGCACTTTTTCCTTAGCCTGAATTCTTCAGTGGTTTACATCCTGAAAATCTAGATGATTGTAAGATCCAGTAGAGATTTAGGAGATTCCTTCCTAAATAACGTCACTGCCTCTTTTTATCTGGTCATGGATACATATAGGCTAATAATTGTTGTAGTTAGTGGAGTGACTGAGAGCGAGGATTTTGTTCTCCCTTGTTTAGTAAATCCTACAAAACAAAGTTACATATATATGCTGTAGGTATTACTTTTAATATTTTAAACCATCATAGCCACATCATGGGAACTATCTGCTATTAGATGAAGCTTCCAAAGGGCTGTTAAATTGAAGAAAAAAGTGCCTTCCAAAAACAAACACCACTTTAAGCAAACATACTTCATCTAATAAAGCTGTGGAATTTAAAAGGACACTAGAATAATTATGATTTCTTGCTGTAAATTGGCATAGATTTATCTCTCTAATTTTTTTTTTTTTACACTATAAAGATTAGTTTACTGTTTGTGGACTGAATCCTTCTTGCATTAGACATGTGACTAAATCTGTGGGGCCCAGTGGCCAGAAAGAAAGACTCAGAAAGACATTAAAATAGTCTAGCCCACTCAGCTCCAAAGTTATCTTACACACAGCTTGCCCCTAACTGGTTTTGTGTATATTACTGTCAAATATGAATCTGCAGAATATCTCCTGGTCTAGAATCTTGCCTCATTAGAGCAGTCAGCTGTTCTCCTGCAGCCTTGCTTAGCGGCTGGGATGTGCACGTTTGGATCTGTGTAGTGTGCTTTTCCTAGGCAATAATTTTGCTTGCCAAGCATCATCATCCAAGTTTTAAATATCTTTAAAAGTTATATTTCAGAACATGGCTATTCTGTCTATCCTTCTGTTGTACTATTAGAAGTGGGAAGGGCTGTGAAGCCTGCCAACTCATCTTTCATGTGCCTTTCCCACTGGTGTTTCTCTCTTTCTGCAGAATCAAGCTTGCACAGCAGAATGTTTCTGTTCCCTTTAACATGTAGTCTTTGTTATGAAAAAAAAAAAGGCAATTAAGTTTAGCTGTGGTAAAATTATTTATTTGATTTTTTTAAGACTGGTGCAAAAAGTAAATATGTTTACTGTGTCTCTTTCCATTCAGTGTATTTGCTTTTTTAAGCTCCGTCTGTGTTCAGCAAGATAGCCTCTTTCTCCAAGATTAACATTTCTTATGATTGTTCCTGACAGAGGATTTACTTTCAGAGGCCCTGCTAAGGATAACCAAAAAAGGGCATGTAGCAAGACAGTTTTGGCAGCTTGCATGAATTTTTGAAACTTTTTAGGTCTTGGTTTTCTGATGAGTGGCTTCCTGAGCATGCCTAGAAAATGACAGGCATTTCTGCAGCAGGCTGAACCCACCTTGGCTTGTGCGTAGTCATTGGCTGCCTACTAGAATAAATTGAGGACAATGCATACCTCTGCCTGCCAATTGTAAACATAAGGGATATGTATTCACTTAGCATTGACTTTTGGGAGGGGCCAAGGAAAAGCTGTCGTTTTATTGAATAGGGCTGTGTGTGAGGCTGCTGGTGTGCCTTTCTTGCTGCGCTCCTGCCCAAACATTCATTTCCTTCCTACTAGTTGAAAACTTTTCAGCCAGAGGTAAGGACTTACAATATGTATTTGTTTGGGAGTGATCCGGTCTGACTGCATTTGCGTTATGGCTACAGATTAAGCAGCATGCGAAACCTAACGAGCTGTGGAAATACTGCAGTAGTTTCGGAGACTATTTTTGCTCTCCTCCTCTCTTTGTGCCTCAACCCCACCCCCCCTTTCCAGATGTTCGTGGTGAGTTAAAGGAGATCTCTGCCGGCCGGGTGGAGGGAATGCCTGCTTGCTCACACCAGCAGACCTGAATGAGAAGGTGCAGGGCAGGATCTATGCTGGTCCCATCACTTCATTTTTGATCCTTCAGTGGGCTTGTTAGTGGAGCAATAACCTATCTATCATTTCTTGTCCCATCCCCCCCTTTTTTTTTAAAGGAATTGCAATAAGAATTTTGAGTGCATTAAGGTCTGCTGAATTGCTTTTAATTTTGCAACTTAATACCTGGGCTTTCAGGGCAGCTTGACTGTTAGGACAGTCTCCAGGCATCACTGGTACAGATACAGTAAAGCTCTGGTTAATGTAAGTGATCTGATACTTGCTGAAGCAGATGTCACTTGTGGCAGCCTTTCCCAGAAGTATTGTTGACAATAGGTGGCGTTCGTTTTTGTTTTCAGGCTTCAACATGTGCAACAGCACATTGCCAGAATGTTTTTTGTGGAGTTGTCTTTCCTGTAAAAAAGGGGAGAAAAAATGTGTTTGGGTGCAACTGGAGCTCTTATAGGTCTGGGGCTGTGTTTGTGTCAGAACGATCCTGGGAAGAGCCAGCAAGCAGGCTTCCCTTCCCAGCTCCTTGGACATGCTTGAACACTTGGAAAGTGTTGTGCAAGGTTGTCTGCTGGTAGCATGACGTTCTGCACAGCAGGGAATTTCTCAAAGAAAGAGCTGGGAAAAGGAACGAAGGGAGGAAGTTAACTGCAAAAGAATATTTGGTAGCAGCAGACATAGAATATATTTTTCTCATATTCCATGTATAGTTTGGAAGAATGAAAACATAATTATTTTTAAAAGAATTTTTGTGGAGTATTTGTTTTTAGAGGAATATTTATTTTTGGAGTATGCAATATTTGTGCAATTTTGCCTGGGAAGGTTTCTCTTGCTAAAAGGTGGGCAGAATAATTTGGGAAAATGACATATTCCCTCCTTGGCAGCAGGTCAAAAAAAGCAAGGAGCCAGGGTGTTGTTGGTTTGCTTTTTGTTTATTTGTTTGGTTTTGTTTGTTTGTTGTGTGTTTGTTTGTTTTATTTTTTGGGGGGAGGGGGGTTTGGTGACAACTGTGTGTTTATTATAATTTGTCTATTTTAGATGCCATACTGTAAAAGATTGTGCTTGTGTGATTTGCCATGAAAGAACCCTGGGACTCTGCCTCCATTCTTTCTCTGTCTCGTTAAATGTAGCAGTAGTTTCTCAGTGAGCATATGCATCTGCAGCACGTCTTGTATTTTTTTCTCCTGCCATTGAGACAGAATGGCATCCTAAAATGACACACACCAAAACTGATGCAATGGGCTCTTTTAACATAAACTACAAATGGAGAGAAAGGTATTTCATTTCCTTAATTAAATTGCCTTTAAGGTAAGATGGCTGAACTTTTCTTAATATATTTGAAGATAGTATAGGTCTGCCTTTTTTAGGGAAGCTTTTTTGATAAGTGAGTATCTTAGTCAAAAAACCCTGCATACGTTAATGTAGTATCTAAATCATAATGACAGAAATACCAGATAAGATGTCTGTGAACAAGAGACTGAATTGAAATAATTTGTATTTACTGAAAACTCTTCTTTATTGCCACTTGCAATGACAAGAAGATCAATTCCACATCCTTCATTCACACAAGTAGTTCTGGTGAAATCAATATCATCATTAATGGATTCAGGGTCTGATGCAACAGGAGTCCTGTGTACTCAGAATATACTTTGACAGTGAGGGATATAAGCATGTATTAGGAAAATAAGTGATTTTCCGCAATTGTTACTTCATACAGTCACAGCATTATTCTGACATGGAGCAGCCTGAGAAAGGGGTAACTTCCAGTGTGCTTTTATTTCTTGTCCAACATCAGTACATAATGCAATAGTGACACTGAAAGGTAGGTGATTTGAAACAAAAGGGAGGCATGCAAGTGTCTCTAGCTGGCATCAGAGGGAAAACTGGAGTTCATTAAGATGGGAAGGTTTCTTATTCTTCAGTCTCATTCATGGGGCTACATGTGGCATGGAGACATCCCCATCAGCATCTCAGTCCTATACAGGTTTATGGTGCAGTGCTACTTGTTTCAGGTGGTGAGACTAGAAAGATAGGACAAGGCCTGTGGAATGTCCTTCCTGCAGGACAAATAGACCTTGATTGCCCTGGGACTATTTAAAATGCTCTGATTTTACAGAAGTTGCTTACATAAGACTTATTCTGTGGACTGCCTGAATTTTAATTTGCATTTAAGATCCATAAAGTTGTTATCCCTTGTCTGCTAAGGGTACAACTTCATACCTTTGATCACTGTGCATGAACAAAGTGGGACAGGAAACCATATATACCTAAGAATGAGAAGGCCAAGAGAGCAGCATTAACTGTCCATCTGGAGGCCTTGTCTTGGGCTCTTCTCAGGAAAAAGAAAGCACCAAAAAGGCAAAAGGGCAGAATGGGAAATACAGTACTGGAAATGTTTGGTTGCCTTTGAGAGGAGCTTCTTAGGGAGTTTGCAGGATTGGGCTCTGGGTGCACAAAGCCTAAGGCCTGTGACTGCAAAGAATGGGAGTCTGCCTTCAAAGCAAGCTTTCATTCTTCTGTAATTGCCTGCTTGCAGTAACCACCCCCTGGCAGCTTCTAATACTAGAGCCTTCAGAAATATGCATGTGCAGGGGCTGGTTTGCTGGTTTTGTTTATAGCTCCTGAGTGGTTAAGTGGATAAAAACAGATTTGGGGGGCAACTGTACTGGAAGCAAAGATACCTACCTATGTCTAGGCACTTACTCTTGGGGTACTGATTCTTGTTGGGAAGAAGTAGCTGCTTCATGCCTCCAAACTGCTTGTCAGGGATTTGACTAAGGCCGAAATTTGACTCAGAGACATTTGAAGATCAGATTAGATCTGACCTTTCTGGATGAGACACTGCAGTCACAGGACTATATAACATCCTTTCCCCCCCCCNNNCCCCCCCCCCCCCCCCCTTCCTGGTGCCCTTGTACAATTGAACTAGCCCAGCAGGGAAGGATGCTCAGTATTCTAATTTGGGATCCCTCCTAGTCCCGCAGGAGCTTGCTCCTACTTTTCTTGAAACTGATGTGATCAACCAAAAATGTTAGAGAAGGTAACACTGTTATCTATCTCCTAGACCTGGTGTGTTAGCTGTATGGTTTACATCCTGCATTAACAAAGTGCTGCTTTTCATGTGTTTTTGCATTGGAACTGTGCTTAGTGCTTACAAATGGTATGGGACTGACAGCCAGACTGCTCAGCAGACACCAGCATTAGTAGTGTGGTCCCTACTGTGTCCTTGTACCTGAGCATCTTTAGCTGCCCTTGCAAGGAAAGCTGTCTTCCAGTCTTTCTCACTTGCAAGCATCCTGGCTATTACTTTGTCTTGCAGAAACTGTTGAGCATCCAGTGAGAGCAGTGCTGTGCTGGTTTAAAAGTAAACCAGCAGGAGACATGAATCCAACTCAAAAGAGTTTAGAAGTCAGAACTACAATTTAATAAAAAATATTACAATAGATACACTGATACAAAGGAAAATTGGTTTCAGCCCTCAAAACCCACTTGTACAACCCAAACCCCTGGGGCACAAACAGTATGGTGCTCACCAGCCCCTGTGCTGAGCACTACGTGGTCCCCCTGAGTCCAAAGCAAAAAGAAAAGGAAAACCTGTTTTCCTTCCAGAAGGCTGGTGGTTGCATTCTGGTTGAGAGTGGTAGTTGCAGTCCTGTTGAGGTTCTGGTCCTCCTCTCAGTCTGACGAGTGAGTGAGTGCCTCAAGTTCCAAAACCCCGAGCTTATATATGCTTTGGTTCAGATAGGAACACCCAGTACCTCCCCAGGGTGAGGGGTTTCACAATGGGCAATTTACTCAGTGAGTCACAGGATATTTTTGGTCTACTTGATGGCCCATTAGCAGACATGACCCCCTCAGGTTGGGTGCGAAGGTGTTAATGACTCCCGGAGGGGAGTTATCACACCTGAATCATTGGTGTGAAGACAGGGAACCTTCTTATCTCTGTTTTCCCATGCACACAGTTCATAGCCTGAGGTGTCAGGTGTGTCCTGGGCAGCTGTTGCGAACAATGCATCGTTAACAGTTCATGATAAATGGCAGAGAGGGTATGGCATACACAGTTCCAATTACATTCACACAGTGATAAACTAGTCCCAGCCACTATAACTAGGCCAAGTGCCCAGGCTTGCTGGGCTCCCTGACAGTGAGGCAGGTAGGTTCTGAGCTGAGTCATCCACCTCCTCCACCTGTGTTCAGGAACCACCACTGCAATTTTATGGCTTTTTCCCCCTTCCTGCCTCGTGTCTGCCCATCAAGAGGGAAAAACCTCTGTCCTTGAAGCGTAGGGGCACCTCCTGATCAGAAAATCTTGTCTATAGAAGTGTTTATGGGTTGAAGCCAGGAAGAAGTTCATGTAGAGACTGGCTTGCAGTGAGGGCAGGACCAAAAAACTGAGGAGCAGGGGAAAGAGTGAAAGGGAAAAAGCAGCTGTGTCTTAAGCCACTAGAGTAATTTTTCCTTTGAATTTTTTTTCTGTGGTCATAAATACCTGGTGAGTCACTTCATCTCCAATTGTCTGTTTCTCTATCTTTAAGTAAAGGATAATCTGTATGTTTCTGTATTTAGCCCATTGGGCTGCTAGGTCTTAATTCACTAGTGTTTATAAAGAATTTTTAATATCAAAATGCCAAGTTTAAGCACTAGTTAAAACCTTATTTTTGACTGATTTCCCAGCAAGGGCTTAGACTTTTTTTTCTGGGTTTGTTCATACAGGTATGTATTCTACTAGACAATAACTTCTAGATTAAGGGTATGAAACTGCTGAAGCCTGGTGAATGAGATGGAAGATGTGAATCAGGCTCAGTAATGACAGTGTGCTGATGTGTGTGGAGGGAATTTCTTGGATCCTTGCAGATTGAATTGTGCTTGCTGCGCCTGATACAATCTTCCTGTGAAGTTGTCATGAATGCTCCAAAACTGCTGAAAGGCCTTCCACCATAGAGTCATAAGCTTGGAAGTGAAACTATTAAGCAAACTGCTGAACCTTATCTACTTGTTAGGTTTCATGTCCATGAAAACATTTGAAATTGTAAGCTCTGGGGCAAGGCAAGGCTGCAGTGGGGAAAATATTAGGGAAAGATTTCAGGCAGTGATAAAAACATCACGTTTCCACACCCTCTTGTATACAGAGTACAAATAAAGAGCATTTCCCTTGAGACTTGCTGTGAAGGGTGTGACGTTCTGATTTATGTCCTTAAATGGCAAAAAAAAAATCTTTGGAATTTAGCTCATAGAGTGGTTATAAATAGATTTGTAGAGCTAAAGTTTTGCTATAAATGCATTGGTTTGGAATGTATTCAGAAGGGCAAATCTGTAGGCCAACAAATATGAAAGGGGGGGATGTTCTGCTATATGCAGGAAGACAGTGTCATTACGCATGGATGTGCATGTGACCTTCCCAATCTTCCTTCAAGCATGTGAAAATCTAAGGAGCATGGAAATTGTGATGTCACTTCTAGAAGTAAAATAACTTGGGGTGAGGGAGAACTAGCATTCATGATTCACTAAATGGCTAAGGGAGCCTGAACCTATGACAGCTATGTAAATAAAGGTCCTGAGATTTTGGCACTTTGTTTTCTGTCCTTGTCTGAAGTAACTGATTTTGGCTAGGGAGAAGCAGCACAGGGCTGGATGAACTCTCATCAAGGGAGTGCAGGAGCAGCAGTTACTGTGCTCCTTCAGAAGTTAAGGTTCGAGGATCATTCCTCTCGGATTCCAGTCATCTTCAAAGGGATCTCTGCTCAAGTGAAGGAGTCTGTGATCAGGCCGTTGTTTGTTTCTTATTTACAAGGCTTTGATGTTCCCTGCTGTCTTTCTGATTGCCACAGGGCCTGTTACTACCCTTTTCCCACTTCATTCTTTTATTTGACAGTGAGCTCTGTAATGGTGAAATAGCACTCCTCCCTTGATTGGTTTGGGTTTTTTTCCTAGCCAGTGTTCACTCTGGTAAAACCTTTCATCCCAGATGCAAAGGTATTACCTTTAATAATTCCTCACCATTTCAGAGCACCTAGCAGTGCTACTTTGATAGCCTAGATTATGGCTAATACAAGACGTTGTACTGAGAACAATTTCTCCTCAGTCTTCTGGTTCAATAGACAGAGTACGCTAAGGACTTTGTGCCTGCTTCTTCCTAACGACTACAAGATCACTTGCTTTCTCTCAGCAATTTCAAAAGTCATTGAGCCAGGGAGAATTTGGCTTTGCTCCAGCCCAGTTAAAACTCCTAGGTTTGGAAGAGAAATTTCTAGATCTTGGCTACAGGGTGTGGACATTGGGAGTGGCTTGGGTTCCCTGTGAGATCTGGAGAAGTGTTTGGTCAGCTCTCATTTACCAGCATAGCTTTACCTGCTGGTGCTTTAGGATGCCTCTAGTCAGCATTGTTCATGAGTGGCTTTGGGGTGCTGCACCCCTGGGTAGGCAGAGAGGAGAGTTTGCTGCTTTGTTTGGCTTGGGAACAGCGTAACCCCATGTGCAGAGCCACACCCCTACTACAAAAATGAAAAGTTTCATTTGGATGTCTGATAAGCCACAGCTGCTGCTTTGCCTCTTCAAAGAGAACTTGATTGAAGTTCAACATTTTAATTGCTGTAAATATGAACAAGTAAGTTTAGGCAACTCCGATGATATGGAGCCAAACATTTATCTGGCTGATATATATTACACTGACAAAACCACGCCAGCTTAGAATTTCCCTATTGCTATCCCAGTAATTTAAAACACCAATCGTCTCTTTTCTGCTAAAGTGATGAAAATGAGAGAGAAGGTTTGACCTGGGCATCAGTTGGCCTGAATTTGAACTTCATTTCAGTAGCTGCACAGTGATGTAAAGAGTACTGTTACGCTTTTTTTGAAATATAGATTAGATCTAATCTCAATTAGTTTAGTGTAAATCTGTTTGATTTCCTTGTGTTACTCTGAATTTGCTGTAAGCTGCTTGCTCTCAAAAAGCCACATCTCTTTGTTTGGCTTTCTACACATCCTCTAAAGGACAATGACAGCAGGAAATTGGGTTAAAATCCCAGCAACAAACATTCACTGGAAAACAGTATTTCACACAAGAGAGGGCACTGCAAACCCAGAGAGCCAGTAAAAATCCATCCCTCATTTGCCTTGTGGTGATTAAAAGGCCCTACCATATATGGGAAAAGTCTGAGCTTCATTTACTCCAACAACAATAGTAAATGGCTTACTCACCGGACACAGTATTCAATAAAGGAGCAGTGCATTTTAACAGTAAAAGACAATGCATTATGACAACTTTTGCTTGCAGTTTGCATGCAGTTTCTCTGCTGGGTGTTATTAGAAGCTCTGTGACTAGTTTTTTTTCTTATTCCTTTATTTAGATCCCCATAAACTACAACCAGTTTGGTTTGCCACTACTCCATAAAATCAGACACATCAGCCTGTCTCCTCTCCTTCCCCTATCAACCCAAACACATAAAAAAAAAATTTCTCTACCAGTATACATATATGTAGCTCCTTGGTCTTGAGTGCATCTAGTGTGCATTTATATGACTAAAGGTTGGGATTAGTGGACAAAACTTTGTTCTCATTAGGTATAAAGCTCTAACTTTAATAAAAGCAATAACTAAATGCCAGTGTTTCAGAGTCAGGAATGGGACTATAGGAGTGAAGCAAATAAGAAGCCTGTGTGTATAAATAGGAATGAGTTCTGGGGGGGAGGAAGGGAGGAGTGTGCCTTGGATGGGAGTTACAGAAGGGGTCCCCAGTGCTCCATGCAGCTTTCAGGGATTTTCTCTCCACCACATCAGTTTCTAGGTAGTGAAACCCTTACAGAGAGGACATGGGGACACAAAGTCATTGAAGCACAGTTGTGTTTTATGTTCTTACCTTTTGGTTTGTTCTATTTAGGGATCAGTACAGTCTCTGCCACCAAAGTGGTGGGTAAAAAGTAGTTGGTCTAGTTGCATTTTACGTCACAAGGAGAGAGACACAAGTGCAACAATGGAGTTACATAAGGTTCTCTGCCTGCTGGACATTTTCTGGAGTTTTTATTGTTTGTGTTACATTGAGTACCTCAGAAATATGGTATTTCTGTCAATATTGGTAAATTTAGAGATTGTCTGGGATCCTCTATATAATTTTGCTGAAAATACACATCTTTGTGGCCACAAGGGTGGATTGATCAGTTGGCTCTCCAGACTACAAGCCTCATTTCACACCATGCTCATGTTTCGAGGCCACATTTAAAATGGTCAGCCACAGGACACGTTGGCTGGATTTGAAGCAAGTCTTCTGCTCCTCCAAATGCTTTTCATCTCTGGCTGGCAGTACTTCTGAGAAGATGTCATTGGACCATTATCATGTAGTCATGCCACAACATGACCACTGATGCACCCTAATTCGGCCAAAAGAAGCACTGTCAGGTTGTGACTGTTGGGTCATGAAATAGTAACACATGAATAATTCCATTTTCCAGCTCCTAGAAGAATCAGGCATAGCCAATTTGGAGACCAAAATAACTACTTATCTAATCTCATTCATATTTTCTCATTCAGGATTTGGATTGTGAGAAACGCTTTTTAAATGGTATCTGGAGCCCCTGAAAAAAGTCCTTGAATAATAAGCACATTGAGTGCAATATGTATTATTGCATGTTCAAAAATGCCTTTTATTTCTTCGGTTTTTATTGTCTTCATGAGCCCAAATGGAAGATGGGAGACTGCTGTGTTTTTCTTTTACCTCTTAAAAGAAGAAAGTGTAAATGATACCTCCTCTGGGGTAATTTCCCCCTGCATTTCCCCTCCTCTGTGACCAAGTTCAGTGTTTGTGCAATCTTGTTTTGGCTACTTGTAGAGCAGTTTTGCAGGAGTTTGTGGTGTTCAGCTCTGTTGCTCTGCCCTGTCCTCAGTTGGGAGTTCTCCTACCCTTTGTTGGGGTCCTTCAGTAAAGGCTGTCAAAGTCATCAACCCCCTTCCCTATTGTGCTTGTGAACTGCCTTAAAGCTTCAGTCCATTTTCCAAGAAAGGACTTCCATGGTCAGTAAAGATGTTTATTGCTTCACCTGTCAAACCAAAAAGCTATTTGGTCATTCTTGGGCCATCTACTATAACAACCCAACTGGTTTTCCAAAACAGGCAGTTTATTGGTTGGGTTTTTTTCTGTTCACTACCATCTCCAAATAGATGTGAGCTCCTTTCTTGAAGTTATTATATAGTAGACTTAATATTAACAAGAGGAAGGGGGGGGGGATAATGATGAGTTTGCCTTCTGTGTCAGAGTGTCAGATAAAGATCAGCTCATTTTAGTAAAAAATGAAGGGAATTTACTGTATATGTAGGAAATATGTTTAATTATAAATGAACAGATTGAAGTGGTGACAGACTACGAATTTGATTTATATGACAAAATACAGTTATACAGTTCTGAAGGCCTGGAGCCTGGTATGATGAACTGGAAAAAAAACTTATGATCTGAGAACATTATTTCTGTCTCTCCTATGACTCTTCCAGGCAATGGAAAGTCACTGGTGGAAAGGCTGTTGGCATTATCAGGCAAAGAACTATTTTCATCAGTCCTGGCTCAATACCTACAGGTCACCAAGGCTGAATTTAAGTATTTGCATTCAAGATTTTCCCCCAATTTTGAATTAAATACCAGAAACTGTAGGCATAAAAAACCCTCACATTGAATACCAACCTCTCTTGACAAAACTAAAAATTAAAAGCTGTAAAAGACATATTTAAGCCATCTTGTCCCTATCCTTTGGGCAGCACAGGATGGTTCCCAGAAGCATATTCACACGTGTTTTGTCCATAAATGCCTCTGTTTATTAACAAAACTCAAGAAACTAGAGTTTTACAGTGCAGATTGGAATTGGACTTTCTAGTTTTTAGCAAGGGGAAATAGCTATCATTCTAAAATGTGTTTCTTGGCCCAGGGATGTTGCTCATGTGAATTCAAGCAAATAAAAACCTTAATGAATGGAAACTTGTAGAAGAGTTAACAGCATCTGGTTTTATTATGGACCGTGGCTCTGACATGATCTTACACAAATTTAAGGCAAGTGTTACCTTACTGACTTCAATGGAACTGCTTTTCATTTGCAAGGGAGTAAATGAGGAGATTTTCAAATGCAAGGGAGTAAAATCAGACAGAGACCTGGGGAGACTCTTTGGGAAAGGGTTTAGTCTGGGAAATGTGCTTTGCATAATATAAAATATATGGGCATATCTACACATGGCAGTAAAGGTGTCAGGCAACCTGAGTGAAAGGGGCCAAATTCTGCTTTGAGTAGAACCTGTGTAAATCCAAAATGGACTGTAGGGATAACATGCCAGAGAGGACCAAAGAAATATCTAATTTTCTTTCTGAGTGTGAGAGTGAATTTCCTTCTAATTAGATTTCTCATGTTTCCTTGATGGTTAGGAAATATGGCAAAATAAGACTGTTCTGCAGGGAGATTCATGTTCTTTGCTCCTTAATTTCAACCATATCAAAAGAGAAGTTATATTGATTATTGTAAAGCCAGTTCAGACAGAAGCACCACATGTGCAGTTATTCTGCCTTGAAACTATCAAAGGAAGCAGTGAAATAAGAACGGTACATAACTGTGTATTTCTCAGGTCAAACCTCTCATCAGAATTGTGTAATATTACCTCTTCCTTTAAGCTCAGCCTTCAGCTCAACTAAATCTTGCAAAATTGGAGGAAGGTGGCTGTGCTCTGTTGAAAGCATAGCTTTGGTCTCAAAAAGGCAGAGGAGCTTTAAAACTTCTTGAAATCCAGTAGAAATGTTAGTTAAGAAGGATGTTTGGGTAGTCTGCAGCTGTGGCATGGGCTTTGCTGTTTTTCTGGGTATGAGGAAATGCAGTTGAAAATATTAGGAGTGAATAAAGGCCACAGAGAGAGGGGTTTGTTGTCGTGTCTTTTTGCTCCTTATGTTTTGGTAGTACTGCTTACTGCTTTCCTGTGCAGCAGCACCTGATGTACAGGCACATCTGGAACCAGAGCATGCAGCTTCTGAAGTGTAAGCTTTGAAATGTTGTGTTTTAGGCTTACAGTTTAACACAGCTCCCTTGATTTTAGCAGGCTTTGCTACCAGTGGAACCCCTGGTTTCAGATGCTTTTTGCTTTAATCAGTCTTAAAAACAGTGATGTTTACAGGTGTGTGGTGTAAAGTTTCATTGTAATGTGGTTTGCAGTATGATGCTGTGCACTCTCAGCAGTGGAGAGAAACTGTTTTAAGACTTTGGAGTTCAGTAGTGTTAACTTTAATTTTTATTTTCCTTGAGGACTTGAAGGAAAGCAGAATGATGGTAATTAAGCTTGATCTGTGGGCCAAAATTGAGGGGGAGAAGGCAATAAGTATGGGGAATGTTTTGAATGGCCCTGTCACGTTGTTAAAATGAGGAAAAGGGAAAGCAAAAAGAGGACAGAAATGTAAAGATTCCTGGTCTCACCCCCACTTGTATTAATATATTTTTTATTAGCTATAAGCGTCCTCAGAATATCAAAGCCTTTTAATGCTCAACACAGTCTGTCTGCGTTCCACCTAAAGAGACTCTTCGCAGAGACAGATTCACTGGTTGAACAGGAATTTTGATACTCCAATGAGAACCACACTTAAATAGCAAGAGGGCCTTTTCCACCAGGTCCTCTTAAAAGTTATATCACTGCCAGCACCAGAAACAAACTAAAGCAAACTATAGCAGTTCCCAACATGATTTTTATTAATACAAGGATGTGACAAATATTGTGGATATCGTGTTGTTGGTGATTTTAGCTGCATGATTGTATTTAGTCAATACAAAACCCCAAAAGAAACCAGCACAAAACACACTCTACAGACAGCACAGCAACCTAACCCTCAATATCGTCTCTAACAACATCCTTGGTCTAACAACCGAAAACTGCTAATCAGACGCACAACAACTTAAAACAGAAATCTAAAAGTGCAACCACCTAAACCAAAAAATCTGAGCCCCCTCAGTAACACAAAACAACAAGAAAGAATATAGCTGCCTCCCACTCAAAAACATGTTAACAGTAATTAAAGGAGCACCACAACCAATGTAAAGTAAGATATACACCCGGTGGGTTATGAGGTGTAAGGCAAGATATATTTAAAGGGGAAAAAGTATGAGGCATGAGATATAGTAGAGTGTTTAGGAAATAAAGATGTTAGCCAGTTACATTTGTAGTTAAAGGTACCTATGGGGTAAAAATGAAAAAGTATAAGGATAAAGGAAGGTACAAAGTATAGGAAAAAGAAAACAGAGTAAATTTCTGCTCACCCCTTCATTGTCCAAAGCGGTGGGAGAGAAGAAGTGCAGTGGTTACCCCCGCAGAACTTGGTGGTCCTTTCCCCCAATTTTGCTCAAGTCCAATCTCTTTTTATGCTTTTTCCCTCTGGTAGTTTCAGTGACTATAGTCAATGACTATTTTTGGGGTGATAGACAGAAAACATAGGCTTTAAGGGTTGGCTTCCTGAGTTTCTCTAGGATATTCAAAGAAAGGCCTTGCTATCTGCATAACATTCCATCGTTCAGTAATCCTGTCATCAGCACCCATTATCAGCTGACAATGGTGTCTGTGAGCACCCCTCCTGGGGCTGGGGTGTTTTCTGTAAGTTATCAGTCCTATCACCCCACAGGCCCTATCTCCTTATTTAAAGTGAACTCTTAGAAAGGGGGGTTACTAGACTCTTCTCAGCCTATTACAGGTTTCTTCCTGTTCACAACGCAAGACTAAACTAATTATACTGTCCACAGAAAAAGCAAAGCAGAAGCTAGTGTCTCTGTGGCTCATAGAACTGCTAATTATTCCCAGTGGTGTTGCAGAAATATGTTCTTACATAATTGGTCTGAGATCACCAACTAGTTTCATATAGGATGCTGTTCTGCCATCATGCAGAAATTGCTTCTATCAGCTGTGATGTTTTGCCAAATTCACAGTGGTGAGCACGAAATAGAGATCCTTTCTGGATTGTCCTCCTAAGGAAATGAAAAGAGGGAGAAACTCCAGTGGGAGAGCTTTTGTTGGAACATACAACAGAAAAATTTTACTTCTGCTTGCTTCCAGCATGCTTCTGTCCTAAAAGACACACCACATTTCTTTCTTCATACTGTCTTTAGCTGAACAGTTCTTACCAAATTCAACCTGACTTGTATATGCTAAATAGCATTGTGCATGTTGCAGGTCACTTCACTGAGACAAAAATGGCCAATGCCATGGGGAAAATAAGTGAGAGAGGTAGGGACAGATATTAGGACTTCTGTCTCTTACAGCAAGACACACAGGTCTAAACTATGCTGTCATCCCAGGGCGTAATATTCAAAGGCCTACTATTTACTACTTACCTTTCTTTCACATAACTCTGGGACTACCATATTGTGCACAGAGGAAGAGATAAGTAAGTAGGGCAATTTTTGCCTGTGAGGGATTGAAATTTTAGAGCAGTTTAAATGTATTTAGAGGTGTTAGAGGAGAAAAAACAACCCAAGATACTGAATGCAGGGTTATCATCTGAGTAGTCTTCTAAGTGAAAAAGATCTAAATAAATGTTGTCTAGTGACTTGGATGTCAAGGTGATTTGATGCCTTTTAATATATGCTGAGTTTCCTCTTTGCTATTTAGTTAAGTGTAAGGCTATTATGGGGTGTTGTGGTATTCTGTCCAAATTACCTGGCCACCCTTGACCAGCTTTATTTTTGATCAGGGTAAGTGATGCTGATCCAGATTTCTGCTGCTGTACATCCATGGAGTTGTATTAGTATCACTCTTTTTGTATTGGGCTGCTTTTAAGAAACTTTCTTCATAATTTACTGAAGACATTCTCAGCAAAGGGACAATAGATCTTCTAGGCAGTGCATTTGTGTGGAAGTTTGACCCTGGGGTAAACCAAAACAAAGCAACACCGTGCAGAACTTCCCAGCACCAGCACAGGCCTCCCCCTTCCCTAAAGCCCCCCCCCACAAAAGGGGAGAAAAAANGGAGAAGAGACTGCACCGAAGAGGCTGACCAAAGGAAGCATCTGAAGACAGTGTGTGACCCAGAACTTCCTCCCTCACCCTTATATCCCATGTGATGTGAGATAGGAGGGAATACCTCTGATTTGTCAATGTATGTCACCTGACTTGTTTCCCAGGAAGGCCTAAAAAATAACAAACCTAGCCAAAGCCTAAAATTTAAACTACCACGATTTGTCATGGTGGTTTCAGAAAGCAGAGTTGGCACAAAGTTCTTTTGTGCTGGATCAAGTGCACTCACAGTAAATTTGCAGATGACACCAAACCGAATGGTGTGGTTGATGCACCTGAAGGAGGGCGTGTCATCCAGAAGGGATCTGGACAAGCTTGAGAATTGGACCCATGGGAATCTCATGAGGTTTAACAAGATTAAGTGCAAGATGCTGCACCTGGATTGGGGAAATCCTCAGTATCAATATTGGCTGGGGGATGAACAAGATTGTGAGCAGCCTGCTGAGAAGGACTTGAGGGTGCTGGTGGATGAGAGTCTGGACATGAGCTGGAACTGTGCACTTGCAGCCCAGAAAGTCAATTGTATCTTGGGCTACATCCAAAGCAGCATAGGCAGCAGATCAAGGGAGGGGATTCTACCCCTCTGCTCTGGTGCGATCCCACCTGGAGCTCTGCATCCGGCTCTGGGGTCCCCAGCACATGAAGGACATTAACCTGTTGGAGCAAGTCCAGAGGAGACCACCAAGATCACTAGAGGGATGGAACACCTCTCCTACGACAAAAGGATGAGAATTGGCTTTTTTCACCCCAGAGAAGAGAAGGCTTTGGAGTGACCTGGACTTCAGTGCAGGAATGAAAACTGTAGGATGGAGATATCAGACAGTGTTGCATCCATTTGTGCCATGCCTAAAAGTGACACATTAGTTGGAACGAGTGTGTCAGAAATGAACAACTACAATTTTATGCTGGAACATGTCTATGACAGAAGGACGGGAGGGTTTATGGAAACAGCTGCTTCTCATAAAACTTTCATACCTCCTGATACACAAGGAACATAAAACTATATCTCTAAAATACCTGAAAGAAAAGCTCTGTGTACTGTATGTGACTCTGCATTTATACAGGTACAACTGGCTTGAGCTGAAGGGCCATTTTAATGAGAGATAGAATGTCTCATTTTTATTTTAGATATAAATTATGTTTTGAGATTTACAAGAATGATAGAAAACAAACACACTCCACTTCTATTAGTATTCTTGTTGTGTGTATAAAAGATGACCCGTCCTCCTTACCCCTATGCGCTTTCTCTATTGACATAATGTCCCTATTCAGTATTCATACAGACAGTAGTGGCCACCCATTTTGGATGATGAAGAGAGGCAGCTGCAGAATTCCACCTGGTTGAAATCACTGATTTTTACAAATAGAATTTGCTTGTACAATTTTTTTTCTTTGTTAAAAAGAAGTGAAGTTAGTGGTTTACAATGTTTATATGGAGAGCACCAGCTGAATCTTGTTTCAGTCCACTGCATGCTATTTTAATGTGACCTAATCTATGCATTATGCAAAAAATCTGACTGGGATGCCCAATGTTAAGTGCAAATTCCCACTGTCAAGCTTTGTCAAGAAGCTTTGTCAAGCTGAATTAAGCTCCTTAGGTGATATCAGGAACTATTTTAATTTTTGTGGCTTTTTTTTTCAAAGGATAGGGATGGAGGAGGCTGAATAAAGTAAGCTGATATGCTGCAACTTTAAGGGATTACACCTTGAATTAGACTGTTGTATTATATCTAAAGAATAAAGTCAATTCACTGTTCCAGTTTTGTCTTTTCAATTCAGTGATCCCTAGAAACTCTTATCGTGACCCATCTATGCTCTTAGTAAATTTCTACCTACCAGGGCAAGGGTGACAATTCAAAACTTCTGAGTGTTCCAGCAATACTAAGAGGACACAAAGTGTCAAATGTGCTGGTTTGTTTGAAACTTGAGTTACAATGCTATCCTAGATTGTTTACTCCTTTATCTGCTTGCTTCATTTTGTATGTCTTTTGCTTCACTTCAGCTTTATTGATCAGACAGTACTTCAGGTTTAATATCACAGCAATATAAAGCCTGTGGACAATTTATTTAAGTAGCTTTTAGGCAATTACATGGTAGTGTTATACTGCTTATTGCATTTGAAACCTGACAGTCTCAGTCCAGGTTTACCTCTGGTGATGTTCGTTTAATTTCTATCCACTTGCCATTCTACAAAATATATCTCACAGTGGTGCAAAAAGAGCAATTGTTTCCCCTCTTTCAAGATTGAAACAAGCGTCTGTGTTCTCTAGAGTACTAAATAAAGAGTTTTGAAGAAAATGCATGTTCTGGAAATCTGTAAAAGTAAATGTAATTACTTTAGCAAATCTGTCATGGATGACCAGGTTTAACAGTAAGGTGCCTGTTTCTTGTAGCTGACTTGTGTCAGAAGACAGAGGTGATGGCTTTAGATGTGCATTGCAGAAAGAATGGAAGAGAAAAATGACTGTCTTGCATTCTCCTGTGTGTGAATTAAAGTGAATTGCAGATCTAACCTCTGACGCTTGGATTCCCACTGTTTTCTTGTGTTTGAAGCATCTTGGCGAGAGTAAACTTTCTAAATTTTGAAATCTCTGGTAAAATTGTATCTAGGCGGTCTGCTTCGAAATTGAACACTTGATAAAATCTTCAAGAACACCTAAGGTATCTGATATTGTCACTAATCTCTTCCAAGGCTAGAGCTGGAGATGGGACTCCTGCTGCACTCCATTTCTAGTGCTGCTTTGGTTTTCTGTTAGCAGACATTTTGGCCTTGTCTTGTTTAATCATCTGTAAAACACATTTCAGATTTCTGTAGAAGAACAGAGGCAAAGGGTTGATTGCAGCAAAGCACTTTATCTTTGATTGATGATTGCTGCAGTGAAAACAATATTCTTTTGAAATGCTGTAGAAGATCTCTCTCTGGTCAGAACACTGTCACAAAGCACTGCTTGCGTTGATGTAGGCATCTTCAGTATTTTCCAGACTTGGATGTCATTTCCAATTCATCTCCTGTAAAAGTAAACTTATTTCCTGATCTTTTGGAAATTTCAGCAGCTAGAAACCCTGTTTTTCTCAGGTATGTTGTGGCTTGAGACTTAATTAGGGTCTACAAAGTGTTTAGAGGTCCTTTAATGAAAGGTGCCCCGAAAGTGGGAAGTCCATTGCGATGTTATTAACTAAAGTGATGCCTACCAAGAACTAGTGACTAGATAGGGCTATCATCAACTGCTAAGCTTTTTCTGTTCCTGCTCTTTGATCTTACAGATTTCTAATTCCTCCTTCTCAGCATTTTTAAATTCCCCTTTACAAAGAATACATGTCGGTGAAGTAATGTGGACCAGCTGATTTTCATGTCACCAGTCCAAACAATTGGAGCAAATTACTAGGTTTACAATTTCAGTCTCAGTTTAGAGCACTGGGGTTTTTAGAATTGCTCTCTGTGAGGTTTAAAACCATTTAGAAATAACTGCCTTGAGTAGCCAGTGTACGTTACAAGACAAGACTACAAATAAACAATGAAATTACTCCATTGATCAATTAAATTGTTTTTCCCTTTCTTCCCTAGAATAGCAAAGTCAGATATCAAAGTCAAGGATCTTGGTGTTACAGCCAGGTCCAGCTGAGGTGTGACAGCTAGACGAAGACAGGGTTCAGAGGAACTTCCTATGTGCTTCAGGTCACTGAAAGAAGCAGCTTTCTTAGTGCTTGTACTCCTGTGGACAGATGTGTCATTGTTCCTCAACATTAGTTTGGGAGGGGGAGGCATCATGCCTGGTGTGTGGCCCATACCAAGGTACAGATGCAAGGAGTTGCAGCCAGTTCATCTCCTACCCATACAGTAATTCGGTTCCTTGAGGTGTGTGGGGTTTTTTTTTGTTTTTTTTGGTTTTTTTTTTTTTTTTTGTGGCAGTAACATAAGCAATATCAGTCCTTAGGGGTCCTCTGTCTCTAATTCAGAGACACATAAGTTGCTACGTCTCTTTGCTTCAGTCTTGGCTCTGGGACCAGGATGAACTTGGCCTCTGATGCATTCAAGTAGAGGTATATGTGGTCCATCCCCCTTTGGGCTATTCTGTGAGAGCTAAAGAGAGTACACATGAGACCTTGTTGACAGGTGACCTCATTCTGGTTCTTATATATACCAGTCTTTCCAAGAGTTGTTTCTCTCCTGTGAGGTGTTATCGGTAGTGTTTTGTGGCATTAGTAAACACCCTGTATTGTCATCTTAACTACCCTGGCTCTCGTGCAATATCTGGAAAGAAAAGCTGCAGTGAAGACAAACTTTGTGGATTTTTTTTTTTTTTTTGTTTAGCTTTAAGTTGCCTTTTTTCTTTATGAAGCAAAATTATAGTTTCTGAATGACCTGTGGACATTATGTGGGCAAAATTCCTGCTTTGAATGGTTGACAGGATACTCTTCATTGTTTATGTCCTCTAACACCGAGCAACATGTAGCTGACATCTGTTTTGGTTGCTTGCAAAAGAAAATTAATATATCATGATAGGCAATGCATGGCACATAAGTCAAACTACACAAACAGCTGAGGATTTTTGTGTTCTTAAGTCCTTTGAAAACCTTAAGGAATTTTGGCTGCCTTTCAGAAATGGTAGAGTTAAGTCAATAAAATACTCAGTAGAGACTCTATGTCCCCAAACATATTTTATCTTTACAAGCTATATACTGTTGAGAGCTGTGAGTATGACTTGAAGCCAAGTTAGGAAGAGAACGCTTCTGTTACAGGACTGCATTTGGTGGGAATCTGAGGAGGGGAAATGAGTGTGTGCTATGAGAATGCCAAATGCAGAAAGCTTCACTAAGCTGAACTCTTGGGTTGTATAAATCTCTGTAACTCTGCTAGCATCAATAGGTCTTTAGTGATTTACATCTCTTGGGCATCTGGTTTGCTTTTAATTTTACACAAACCTAATTGCTCTGGATGCATGAAAGCATGAGTTTTACTAGAAGTTGTATTGATGGGCAGTAGCTTGGAGTAACCTTAATAGGTTCATAATTGGTATCCTTTACCCTTGGAAAAAAAGATAATCAAATGGGCAAATGGGTTAATCTTTAGCCTCCATGACCTGAATCAAATCCATACACTTTGTTTCTTTGCACTGATGAGGCTCTATTGAATTTTGCTCATCAAAGAGCTTGCTTTTATGCTAGTGTATGACTGGAAGGAGTAGGTTTTCTGGGTTGGAGCCTGGGAATTATGAGCTACATGGAATTAGTACAGATACTTTATTGACCTTTGGGTCCTCCCATCTGAAAGGAACATGAAAAGTACATTCTAATAGCAGGGAGGAAAAAGTCTGGCTCTCAGTGATATCTGTTGAATGAAGCTCAATGCACACAATTGAATGATTGTAACTCTTCGGGTGTATGGAGACAGAAAGATGGTGTCTGAGTAGCAGCAAATTGCCTAATCTGTGTTTTAGTTAGCCTGCAAATTACTAATGTGGAAGCCTGCTCTTTTATCCCAATGAGAGACTTAATGTAAAGGTTGTAGTTGTAGCAGGGTGTTGCATCTATTGATGGGAAGGTATTCTTCATTTCTTTAAGAAGGCAAAATTCACTTTGCCAGTACTATAGGAAACTTACATGCGGAATGGGTATTGGATACAACAGCTGGTGTCAAGGGTAGAGAAGAGTAACTTTGAAATGAGTTTGGGTGGTACTTTTGACACACTCAGCAGTAGATGAAATTGTTTAGGGTGAAAATAGTGAAAGAATTACAGAGGATATAAATTCACTTCTCGATCATCCTATGTGAACAGTGACATGACTTTTCAGAAGGAAGTTAAAAAAGTCTAATTTTGAGATACTGTTCTCCAAAACCTTTGCTTTGGGGAATCTTTATTATTATGTAGATCTTGTAAGAAGACACAGTGGACCATGGGTAGTTGGTGACTTGTTTTGCCTGTGCACTCAGAAGCCTGACTTCTAAAAGACCCCCCCCAGTACTCTTAAAGTAAGGAGGAGCTACAATATGAATATCTGTCAAGCTGAGGGTCTTAAAAATACTGCTGTAAGTCACACAGCAGTATGCACTGCCTAATAGAGTTACATGTAAAAATTTGTGTTAAAAAGTTCAACAAATTATATTAAGACTCCTAAGTTGAATTGTTTTCCCTTCATAGAAATACCTTGAGAATATGTGCCGTTGTTTTGTTGCTGCTATTAAAATACATATTTTGGACTGTTATATTTCAATTGATTTAAAAAAAAAAATTAGCAGCATGTTTATTTCTTCCTCCTTAGATGTTCTGTCCTTGAGGCAATAAACAGTGGCTTAAAGCTAAGGGTTGCAGTTCAAAATGCAGCTCTTGACTGCAGAGTGAAGGCAAGTGTTGAAAATTAAAAACCTTAGAGGACCAACAATTCAGAAGGCTTAAGACGGCAATAGATTTTGATGGATTTGCAATGTAAGTTCAGCACTTGGTACTTCCTTGTATCCTTGTATTTACAGTTCTTTCACATTTTCACTTTAAATCATGTTGTGATTTATTTAATTGGAGGGACTTGGTCTCTTTGGAAATCTGCTGGGGAGAAGGTGCTTCTAACTTATGGCCTTTCTTTGTCTGTTGACCTGAAGAATTGCTAATGTGTTGCATATTTTGAGATTTTTTGTTCCTACACCCTTCCCCACCATTGCTATGTGTGTTGGGATGATAGGTTTCATCTGTCCTTAGAAGTCTTTCTTTATCCACTTAGATACTATCAGATAAATTACATTGGGGTAGGTGGGGTGGTGTGGTTTGCACATAAAGTGAGACTGACCACTGTGAAATTATGTAAGAGGAGAAAGCGACTCATAAGGGAAAATACATCTGAATTAAACAGAGCATATATCCATTCATTACTTCAGGGGCAGAGGGCATTGAAAGCTAGTGGTGAAATGACTTACAGGGAGATTTTAATAGGATACCAAGGGTAGCTTTCTCCACCTTCCCTAAACTCAGCTGGTGCTGCATGGTACAGTGCATTCTGTGCCATGAGAGATGTATCAGACAGTCTTTTCTTTTTCTTTCAATCTTTATGCAATGGGGTGAAACTAAACTATGCCAGATCCATTTCACAAGAGCTGGGGCATTTGTCTTGTGCTGTACTGTATTGACTTCAGCTAATGCAGGATCAAATCCTTAAGGTCCAGCATTAGCATTTATGAAGTGTAGCAAGTTCAGTAAAGTGGAAGCTATGTATTTTTTTGTCTTCAGAGAGGGGTCCTGCATTTGGCTCAAGGTCTTTCACTAGCCAAAGACTGTAAGAATTTATTGAATGTCCTTTTTTTTTTCTTTCTTCTGATGACTGTTGATCTTGAAAAATATTTATTTGACTTGAGCAACTAAAAGGTATTAAAACATACCAGGAACTTCGAATCAAACCCTTATTTTTAATTGAATTCCTCACCTCTACTTGATGACTCACTTTTAGAGAGACATCTGCAAAATGAGACTACATGACCTGACCTTCTGGGAACTGAATGGCACAGTGTGATGAAGAATTGTAAGGTCAGATCCAGCTTAAGTCAGAGAAATTACCAGAAGTTGTTGCTATCTAGGAGCTACACAGTGGTTTAAGGCTCACAAAGCAATATATTCCAGCAATGTTTGGGAAATGCACTGCAATTCGGTTCTTAAGACATTCTTCCACCTGTATATTAGTAATTTATTCATTAGTAGATTATAGCTCAGGATTTAGTTTTGTCATTAGGAAAGCATAATGGAATTTGCATTGCTTTGCCTCTGTCATAACTTTTTCTTACTAGAGGTCTTCACATTCAGGCCTGTCTACCCAGCATCTTTCATCAGCACTGAATTCACTCAGTTTGTCATGCTGCAGTAATTTCTGAAACATGCATGTTCAATGAGGGTGTTTTCAACATTGTGCTAAAAAAGTGAAACCTGTAGTGCTATGAAACAGTGACATAAGCTCAGATGGGTCCTCCAGAGAGAAAAAGAGTTTGTTATAATGCATATTCTTCAAGAGACATGACTATGGTTGCATAGGCCATGACTGGCTTGTTTACTTTAGAAGCAACATACTGTTTTTTGTTTTCACACTGCCATTTGAACTAATTTCTCTAAATGCTGAACCTTTCATTGTTGGACAAATTTTGCACTTGATTAAAAATGTACAACTATTATCTGAGGCTTTCATTTCTTCCAATATTTCTTCTCCCTAGGTATTGAGAAATTGCCCGACAGTTACTGGCAGGGTAAAGAAAATCTAAAGCTAGAAGGCTGTAGTGAATGATTGATGTGTGATTGGTACAGATTTTTAAATGTGAAAATTGTCACCATAAGCCAAGTGAAGGTAATGCTTTTATTTCTGAAAGTACCACTAAAAGAAGGAAAAAGTTTAAGTGAAGTGGTTTTTTGGGAGTGAACTCAGGGTTTTTCTGAAGTCACACTTCACCTAAAGCAAACATTATTTTTTTGCTTTCACTGGTAGAAATCCAGATGCATGCTTTAAAGTTCAATTTACTCTGGATCTGTACTCAAGTAGGGAAAAAGAGAATATTGGTCCAGATCAGG
>VWZG01004971.1:0-16152 GCA_013396735.1 Grallaria varia | reverse complement strand
TGAAAAAAGCCAAATAGTCTCTCTAAAGCCTTTCTGATGGAAAATGATTCCTAAGGGATTAAAAACCTTCTTGGTTTTTTTTCCAGTAACTAAAAGGTTAGCACTGAAACAGGAAGTGCATATAAATATCTACCCAGACAACATGATACATGTTTATACAGTAAAAAGTTTAGAGGTTAAAAATGTCCAGTTGGTACTGGGAATGCTTCAAGTTCTACAGTCTTAAAGTTTCATTGTTGTATTTTAAACCATAGGGAAAAATATAAGCACTTATCAAATATTTGCATTTATCCACATTCTTGCAAATTAAATGTAAGAATGATATTTTAGAGGTTCCTTGAATTTACTTGGTGGTTGTGGAAATTTTGTGGTCTGCCGTGTCCCACCATTACAAGTTTTGGTGTTTGAATAGTTGTTAATTTTTAAATTGATTAGAAAAAGATTAATGCACTGTAACAAGGAGAGAAGAAATTTTCTTACCCATGTCTCCTACTGGAAAAGGCTTTTACAGAGCAGGGCTGGTAAGAGAAGTAGGGCTTGGAAGCTTTGTACAGAAAATCAGTGGTGGAATATAACCCAAGATCAACAAAATACACTGTTGGATCTACTTCTGTAACCCATAGTTCCTATAAATATGCCTTTCTGATATGGAAAGTACCACAGCTCCAGTGGGATTATTGACGTGAAATGGGTTAGCAGGGGAGGCATGACTCTTTCTGACAGTAGTTCTGTTTGGTAATCTTAAAGCAGATGAACCCTCTGGAATTCAAATGTGATTTTTGGAAATATATATTATACATGCTGGACTTCTTGAACACTTGTTATTATAACACACAACTGGAAAACTCAGGAAAAAATGAAGCAAAGAGTGAAAGCTAAGGAGAACTACTACTGGGTGATACTATGGCTGCTACGACTTATAATTCAGATAAAGTGCCCAGATGATACAGAAATCAGGATGGTGAAGGGATAGTGAACAGAGATGAAGGCAGCTGTATAGTGCAGTATGTGTCATTCAACAAAGTGACTCTATTCAGATAAACCATTGTAATGCAGCTAAAAGTAGAATCACATATTCAGGAATAAGAAAAATGGAATGAGAGATTGTATTTACTGTGTATGGACAATATAGAAAACTCTAATAAAAATCAAATCTCGGTACCTTCTTGGGGATAGATATTGGCTACTAAGAGCCTCTATGATTCTAGTGGAGAAAATACTATCGAATAGCTGGAATCTGAAACCAGACAAGTAAATTAGACACACATTTTTACACTCAGAGTGATGAACCATTGGAAGGATAAGGATTGGTTGATTCTTTGTCTCTGAGTGTTGTTAAGAAAATGTGACATTTGCTTTATGTCACAATGTCCCAGTTGTTTTCTTTCTTCTTTCTTTTAGTTCACATGTCCCCTCAAGAGTGTTATCTAAAAACTGATTTGGGAGTACATGTGCACTAGAGTCACAAGTCCTCGTAGGCAATTTGGAATCCTTCTGATCAAACCTGAAGTGTGAATGTTTTGCAATGAGAGTGTTGAGTTGTTTAATTAAAACCCTAATAGAAATAACTTTCTTACAGTGATCGAGAAACTGCTATAGAGCCTGTCTGGAGGAGTTCTCAAAGAAAAGTTGTCCAGAGATGTCTGGAGAGACAAGAAACACACAAAATAGAATATATGGAAAATAATGACTTCTTACAGAACAAACATGAAAGCTGATACTGGGCTATTGCAAAATGGCTTCAGACGTCCTGTGCATTAAGGTACCAGAAACTGGGGGCAACCAGCGAGATATATGCTTGAGGCTTTTTTGAGTGGGTTCTTTCATGGGAGACTTTTAGGGTGGAATTTATTGTAGATTTAACTTCATATTAATGACTCACATAAATTAGAGAAAAACAACATGATATAAGTGAGATATATTGCTCTGCTGCATCTCCAAAATAAGAGCAAGCCATTTTAACTACTAATAATTGTAGAATCTCCAATTACTAAATGCTTCAGTAGACAGTAGGTACCTCAGTGACATAATAGAACAAGAAAATGTTATTTAATGCCTGCTTGAATCTACAGCTCATACAGAATGGCATGAATTCACATTGAGCTATCTCTGTCTTCCATATTAATTTTGCTTTTAGAGTTTTAGGAATAATGAAGTACTATCTTGCACTATGTATTTATCAATACACCAGATTAGTGACAGTTGATGAACAGTTTTATAGGACAATGTGGGCATGACTTAAACAGAAAGCCAAACCCCATTCCTTTTAGAATATTTATATAATAAATTTTCTGCAGAAATCAGGGTGGATGCATATTTGGTGACTTTTCTCATGTGTGAGTGGAAAGCAAGACATCTATGATCCCAAGTAATTGGGAAGGTCGCAAAGAAAAGTAGATATTACAAATAATCAGAAGAGCCTGTAGGTTTGTTTTGTTTGTTTGTTTTGTATTTTTTTCAAGTTCGTATTCATACTCCTGAGGAGGAGTAAGAGAAAAGAATTGTGAGAAATGGCAATGGAATTTAGCAAGAGACTATTGAATTTGGGAGGAAACATGACAGAAAGAAATGGAGATAGCAAGTTTGAGATGAGAGAGAGGAAAGAGGGCAGAGATGTCAGAAGTGATAGAGGAGACAGGTAGAAACAAAGGTGAGTTCAGTTTTTGAAGAACCAGTCTGAAATAATACTGCGAAAAAGAGAGTAGGAAGGAATGAACAGAAGATGAGCAAGTGATTGGAAAGATAGTGATGGAAACTGAGATCAGAAATACCAGCTTGGGGTACTAGTGGAGGTGACAAATTGTTTAACACAGATTTTGAAGGCTGTTGTATTTCCATTTAGGTGTGATGTTGTTTAGCATGTGGTAGACTAGTAGTCTATATTGTTAATTTCAATTTTGTTAACTGCAGTAATTAAAAGCAATTGTGTTAATTTTGGCACAACATCTGGTGGAAATAAATTTTTCCTGTTTAGCATGGACACTTCATGTATCTGATGGTAAAAAGTGACTGAGTGGAATATTCCACCCACTGTATTTTAATGGACTAAAATCAAGTAATTACACTTTTCAGTCCTGGGGGGAAAAAATACTGCAAGACACTTTTAAGTGTGGTTTTTATATAAATTCCCTGATTTTCAAAAGTTTTTGATGATTATGCACAGGATCTTCCAGCTCGTCAGTCTTCTGGTAATGTAGGTTCTTGACTTCTACTTTCCTGTAAACTCCAGTCAATTGACAGTATACTTGTATGCTTTGGCAGGAGTGGAGGCACTTGCATTTTGTTAAGACTGGGATAGTCCTTGCCCAGTGCACCAAATTGTCATTTGAAAGTTAGAATTTCTTTTGGCTTCACTTATCTGGTTATAACCTGAGAATGGCATAGTGGGCTTGCATTGTGATATCATCTCCACTTCATGGTAGCTTGCTCTGCGCAAGCAGTTGGAACAGATATGTTTTCAGTGAGGGAAGCTGGATTCGACCAGTGTTGTCCTTATATGTCCTTAACACAACAGAGCTGATCCTTGTGTTCAGTGTTACCTGTTATTAAGTGCTCAGTGTATGTAGGTAGCATTAAGACTTGGTATCTTCTGTGACTGTTCTGGTTGTAGTTCCAGTGTTTGTCTAAGCTCAGAAAAAAATTGTTCGTAACACTTTTCATGAAATTTTATGAGCTTGCTGCCTTTTTTTTTTTTTCCTTGAAAAGCATTAAAATACGTACAGGTGAAAACATTGAATCTGTTTCTATGGTGTCTTAGTTTGGAGTGAACTAAAACAATTTAGAATTCCTTTCTCAAATTGACCATGNGCGCTGGCCCGGGGGGTGGGCAGAGGGGGGCCGGGGGCTCCCACATTGGTGCCGTCGGTGCCTCAGGAAAAAAACTGTAGTAACCCCAAAGCGATGAAAGACTGTCTGTCCCTCTGAAGCTCAGGGCCACACCGGGCTAGGAGCAGGAGGCAGGCAAAGAAGCCAAAACCCGCAGGAATCCCTCTGAGGTGCCTCCTTCTCCAAACCACTGCCAAAGAAGTGAGTGGAAAAGAAACCCAACTCCCAAAACAAACAAAAGAACTCTTCTCCCAGTCATCAGGTTGGAATTCAGATCATTAGCCGGGTCTTTGTCGAGGAGGGTGTCAGCTCCCCAAGTCTATGTTGGTAGGGAAAGAAAAAATTCGGGCAAATTCTAAAACTATAACATATGGATCTGGCCCCAGGTCAATGTTCCACTGGGTTGATGTCCTGGGTAGAACACATCATGACAGAGTACCAGTCTTTCACTCTGATCATGATTAACTGGCTAAGTGTGAACCTTGTGCAAAGTAACAATAGGTGAATCTGCCATCATATGAGCCTTTAGAAGTAAGTTTTCCTCTGAATGGTTTTGGGTTACCTTGAGACGCAGACCCAAGTTTAAAGTATGATTTGTCATCTTCTTTGTAGATCCAGTACTTTTGGTGCTATTTTCTCTGCCCACAAATTTAACGAGGCTTGACTTCCTGATGGGACTTCATGGCACATTTTTAAATTGTTCTTTTGTGACTTGAAGTTATATTTTCAAATGAGTACTTGTATAGGATTCTCTGTTGCATCTTTCATCGCCTTTTCTAGATGCTTTCCTGTAAATGTCAGGAACTTCATCAGTTCTACGACTTCATGTACCTTGATGTACTGCTGGTGACCCAGGATATTCTATAAGTTTGAGTGTATCTTGACAACACCAGTCATGCTTTGGACTGGGCCTACTTCTGACTAATGTAGATAGGTGGCTGTGAGTGATTGCAACAGAGCCCTTGTTCTGTGCCATCCATCTGCCTAAACTTGCCTTGTTTGCTTTGCCTGATTTTGGATCTGACAGTGCCATTGTCCCAGGAATAAAGACAAGGGGAATAATGTCTTCCTGTGACTGTTAGTCAAAGAGAGTGTTTCCAAGGGTGTTTCTGGCTTGCATTAACTGTAATATCATCTTAACATCTTTGCAAGACCTGTCACTCTTGAAACTTGCAATGCACTGAGGTTTCTGTTTGGTCATCTTGCTGTAAACTCCCTGTTTGTGAGGATTTTTATCAAGATGATTCACTTAGAGTTGACTGTGTGCTGTGCTCTGTGTGGTTTCAGTAGGGCATTGCATTATGCTTGGTAGGGCTACCTGAGTGATAACAGTGTGATAGATCTGGTCAGCGTGACTCTGGGTTTGTGTGGTCACTCTCAGCACTTCATAGAAACCTTTGATGTCTGTTTGCTCTTTTTGAATCTTAGGAATCTGCATGGCTTTTTACTCAGTTGTACTCTGTCAATTTCTCCTTGTTCTCTTCATGTATTGCCAAGTTATACATGCAATTTTATTCCCATCTTCCAGCTTATGTAATATGTCTGGGTCTATGTATTATGAGAAATTTATATACACCTTTCCAAGCTTTGTAGTCTGGCCAAAACAGTATTGCAATGTGGATTAAATGGTGACTTGTTGAGCTGGATATAGTGAACAGAGATTGACCATGTGAGGCAGTGTTCTCCCCTGTAGATTCTCAGTTAGCTTTGACAATGTTGTCTCAAGGTGAAGTAGTAGGCAAATACTTACTTGCTGGACTTGTAGTAAGTGACTGACACTGTGGTAGCTCCTACTTGTAGTGAGCATTTAACTATTAAGGGTGAAATGAAGAAAGTAAGTTTAAAGTATATGAGTTCCCTCTGCTGTGGTGGTTTTCAGTTCACATAGGAATTGTAGTTGCTCCTGACTAGAATTAAGTCTGTATTAAAATTTGGACACTAACTGCAGTCCATGTGCATGGGAAAAAAAAGATAAATAAATTCCTTCATGAGAGCTAATTTTTGCAGAAATACCTTTTGCTTGAAGTACTATATGAATTTTACAAAGTTCATGTACATCTACAGTTTATTTTAAGAGATCTGGATATTTGGTATAGATTTATTTTAATTATCTAATCAGAAGCAGACACATAACTTCTTAGACTGTCAAAAGTATTCAGGAACATATGACAAGTTTCAAAGGAATGCATAAGATCTTGCTACACATCTTACTATTCATTTTTGTAGAAAAGACTTAATTAAATTTTCCCTTTCTGCCCAGAGATTACTTTTAGGCTACATTAAGTATGGGGGGTTGTAAGGCTTTTGAGCATTCTTTCTGCTTCAGCCTTGTGACTGACTAAACATCCAAATGCTTGTCTGTATCAAAGAAATAATAAGCAAAGGGGCATCCTTAGGCCAGTTATCAGTTGAAAGCAATTCTGTCAGGTATCCAATTTTCAAAGCACATGCCCTACCAAATGGATTAAGCAATGGGCACTATGTATGATACTGTTTACTTGCAATGAAGAAACTTCCAGGAGTAAAGAAGTGCAGTTTCCTAGAGAATATTCCTGCAGGCATGGGTTTTCTGGGGAACAAAAGGGCTGTACCATCCTTGTAAGTCCTGCTTGGTGTGGCATGTGGTCCCAGTCAGATGAGACATGAGTTACCTGTTAGAGTACATCTTTCTTTTGTGCCTCCATATTGGGAAGGCAGTTTATTTTTGCGTTAACTCCTATGGAGGGTTTTTTTTATGTTCACTCACCAGAAGGGAAGGGGAAAAAAAAAAAGCAAAACAGCTCTAGTTACGTGAATATAGAATGTTCAAGTATATTTGCAGGGACAATATATCAAGTCTTCATAATTTAGATAAGAACGTACTCTTTACTAAGGAAGACAAAGCATAGTGTCTATACCACAGCAATACCTGACACAGCGTAACCCTCTGTGATAACCTACCTTGATAGAGCAACAAGGGGTGAATTAGAAGTGCCTGGGAACATATATGATGCTATTAGTAAAACATGGAGATTTATGTATGACATTAACATCTCTAAGATGGCAGAAACAGAAATGTACTACTAAAGCTGCATAAATTTTTTTTTCCTTCCCCCCAGATGTAGTAACAGAGGTCTCAGAGAAAGGATTATTTAACAGGTAGAGGATTGCCTACAACTTGACAGACTTACTGTTCCCTTCAAATTTTCATGCGTATCCTCTGGTAAATGACTAAGATTCAAATTTTTGAAATCTATGGCTGATAGCCATTTTGGTCAGGATTGAACATGAGTTGGGTTGCCTTTCCTTGGTGTTTAGGTATCTTACTCCCTGCTGGGAATGTTTATGTACACCATGGGTAAGAGTTAAGCAGAATGAATGGCCCTAGAGGAGCAGGACTGGCCAACAGCAAGCACTGAGCATAGAGGTCTTTCGAAGTCCACTTGTTGAGCTCTCACCAGTGCCAGGAAACAGATGCACGTTAACCCTGCTGGATCAGCTTTGTGCAACATACTTCATCTCTGATAGCTGCAGATCAGGGATATGAGAGAGTGGCTTCATTCTCTCTGGCTGAGTGAGCCCTTTGCTGTTTTATATTGACTGTTGCTGCTGTGAATTACTTGTGTTGTTTTTGTCATACCCAGTCAGGCTCTGTTTTGAATGCACATAGAGTTGGGACAGCAGTGATGCATCCTCATTCAGCCATGGGGCAGTCCTGTACCTCCTGCCAAGGGGGAGATTTCATAGTCTCAGATGCATTATAATACAGAGAGATGAAGCATAATTATAAACCTTTCACAGCCCTGGAATTTGAAAGTGTTCTATGGGCTGTTGGGAGTTTCTAACTGTAAAAAGTGAATTCAGTTCAGCAACAACTCATTTTTCCAAAGCTTCCTTTTTAACAATGCAGGAAGTTTTCAGTTGTTGAGAGCCAGAGTGAAAGACAGCAGTCCATCTGTATTGTCTTAAAAGTGGAGAAGAAAGAAAAACTGTCATTGTACATTTGAGTATAGGAAACTCAAGGAAGACCAGACCATCAGTGTGTAATAAACTGAAGCATAATTATCTAGTGAAACTGGGTTTTCCTCCTATGAATGGACTGTTAATATTTATATATAAATAGAAGTTCTGGTAGTTTTGAGGTAAGGCAGTTTAAGTTTGATACAATGTATTGGTCTTTTGAGTGAAGTCTTTTGATGCTGGTAGGTGTGCAATGTAATGAGGTTTTTTGGGACGTGTCCCCAGATATTTGAGGATCAGAAATTAAAGCTGACCATAACCTAGTAAGGAGATGGTTAGTTTGCTGAAGGAAAAAAAAAGAAAAGCTGCTTATAAGTAAGAACAGTCTGACATTCAAATATGGAGTCTTTTTACATGTGGTGAAATTTCATATATTATATTATATTAATTATATTATATTACATTTTAAAACACTTTTCATCTAAAAGATCTCCGAGATCATTTTAAAAGTGCCAAAGCTCATTGAAAATATAATTCAGACTACACGGATTGAGGCACAGTGAGCCTGAAGATTTTGTCTTAATTCACACTTGAAATGGGACAGGGAAAATTAAGAACCTGATTCAGGACTAGGAGGCTAGTTACCTGACAATCTTTAGGGGTCTTTTTCTGTCAGCTGGAAAACAACCATAATATTTGCAACTTCTGCATACAGGAGTACAGAGAAGTAGATAAATATCAGAGATGCTGACCTTGCACTTTTGGATGCCTTTTTTCATTTTTATGAGGAAAGTTGACCAGAAACAGCTCCATAGTGCAAACTCTTTATTATTTAGGGATTTGTAAGTTCCATTTTATTGTTCAAGGCATATTTTTTTTTAATCATGTTGTTTAAAATGAAACAAAACCTAACTTTTATGATGTGTAAGCATGTATTTTACACTGATTTTCATAACTTCTATTGCAAAGAAGTCCTCCAAGAAGGTGTAGTCAAATTAATAGGGTTGGAGCTTGAGGCTCCACAGAGCAGGGAAGTCCTTTAGCTCTGTTCCATAACATGGATGGTTCTGGCTACTTTACAGAAACAAAAATGAAAGGCTGTAATTTGGCAACACTTGCTTTCAGTAGTCACACAATGAAGGGCCTGATGGAAAGTCTTCCGTGAGTTTTGGATCAGGTCATGAAACAGTTTGCCTATGAAACATCACATAATTTAGATCTTAAGAACAGATTTTATTCCAGACCAGGCTCTTTATACACATAAAAAGACTTTAAAAATACAGTTGGAATAAATGTTTATGATTCCTTTAAAATCAAGAAATGCAACTATTCTAGTGATTTCTGAGAAAGTGAAAGTTAGCATGTAAGAAAGAGAATGCTGAGTTTTTGGCCCTGTCAAAACTGATGATGAAGCTTCTCTTCTATCCAGTTGTAGTGTGTCCTCAGATTTGGCAGATTCACTGATTTTTTGGCTGTTGATTGGTTTTAGCAATATTCTCTGGCAATAATACACCAGCTTGTTGGATGTCTGGTACCCTAGGTTACTAGATATCTGTAAATCCTGTGTCAATTTTTAGTGCATAAATGAGGAGCATTTTCATTCCACAATCTAAGTATGCCTGATGCTTCAGTTTGATTCAAATTGAATGCTATGTAAATCAGTGCCATAGACAGTAATTCTACTAGAGAAACATTTCAGACCTACTTATTTTGACTTTTCATTGTTGGCAGATTGGAGATGTTGTAGTATTTTCACCAGAACTCACTATTCTGGAGTAAAATGGACCAGTTAAACAAAAATCTTGACCCCATCAGAATGAGTGTGCAAGCACAATATATAAATGTCTCAAACAGTCTGGTTAAATTCATGTTTTATACTGTCACACAGACATGGGATGTAAAGCTTTTGCAATTGATCAAAGTTCTGTTTGCTTTTTCATACATCTCAATTAGGCAAGTGGGCACTCTTTCTGTCAAAGAGAAGAGGTCAAAACAAAGGGCAAAGATTTTTCAAAGTTAATTTTGAAATGCCTTGATTCTTGGATGTCTGATGAGGATATCTTAGATGTGGCTGTCCTTACCCTGAAAATCAAATGTTGTTACAGCAGCCTAACACAGGCAGCTAAAATCATTAACAGCTTTTGAAAAAATTAATCTTAACATACAGTTTTGTTCAGCTCCACAAAACAGCAAGGTACTAATTGTAAACTTAGCAGGGATTTGTATCTTCTGTCTTAAATATCAGTTTTTAACCAAAATTAAGTGTGTCCTTTGAAGAGCAAAAGATGGGGGTCTACCATATTCTCCTTTCTGTTCTCACACACATCCGTATGTTTTTCTGTATTGGAAATTTGTTTCTGTGCTTGAGTTACTTCTTCTTTTATGTGTATATAATAAACAAAATAATAATGATTTGTGTGCTATGCTTACCTGATATTCCCACAAGGTGGTAATTGAATTCTGTAGAAGGTTGAGCTGCAGGATCCAAGCTGGGCTGTGTGCTTTCCCCAGCACTCAGTGGTGAGGAGTAGTTCCACCAGATGGAAGCACCTTCTTTGGTGTAAATCTTATCAGCATTGTCATGACCCTTATGGAAGAAGTTTCTGTGAGCTCACATTTGTCTGATGCTTGTGACATGGATCATTGGGTGACCCATGAGTAATATCATTGTATTCAAAGAAGATTTTCAACAGTTCATTTGTTTCTTTTCTTTTGTACTGGTCCTCAAATGTCAGCCTGGCTTGTCACAGATCTGACAATGCAGTCCTGTCCTGCATGTTAAAGCAAAGGTGGTTCATTGAATACATTATTCCATAAACATTTTTTTCCTCAGTATTTCTGCAGTGTTTTGCTTTCTTTATCAGCCTTTGGCATAAAAGCATGAAACTGAACAACTTTAGTGAGAATTATTAGTTGGAGAACTGACAAAGCAACAATTTATTTGAGATAATATATTACGCTGTCTTTTGGGGCAAATGTTGTTACAGTGAATGTCTTGGAATTTAGAAAATTTCCTATACACTGATGCTGGTTTATATGACTTTGGACTCCGATCGTCTTTCCCAGACTCAGGCTATCTCTCTCTATTCTGAGGTCTCCCAATGTTTCATTAATAAGCTATATGAACTATACCAGTCTGAAACAGAGTGAAATTTGCACTTTGAGAAGCTCCTGGGTTTGTAAAGGAGGTTATGATTCTTGCTGTACCCACTGGCCAAAAGGAAAATGGCTTTAAACTCTGACAATGTACCTTTAGTTACATGAGTGGAAACTGTGGACCTTCTGTGAAATGTTTTAGCTACCACAGGAGTGAAAACTGAAAGGTGTGCTTTAAAACCAGCAGATCTTCTGCAGCCAAACAAAGAAAGAACTGCCTGCTTCTCATATTTAGTCTATCAAAGGCATGTGCATGTGTTTCTCTGGATGTGCTACAGAATCTGTTGGAGTTCGTTTCTAGCATGGAAACAATGCTGGCTAGAGGCTGAAAAGCAGGGTGGGGGATAACTGGCAGGAGCCCAGCATGCTCAAGGGGTTTCAAGATCCTGCTGACTAGTGTGAGATGCTGCCCTTACAGACCTTCCTTACACTGTGACAAAAGACGGAGCATTGTCATGGGAGTGTGTTGTGCATGTTTATATTGTTGCTTGGCTACTAGGATTCATCAGGACCTATGCTTAGAGGAAGTGATTCACTGCTGGCTCCCTTACTGCAGTATGTGGGAATGAACCGAGGGCCAGAGGGAGCTCGACCAGATGAAACATCTATTGATGCTCTGTCTTCTGTGCGCTCAGAGTCATCTTTACTTATCTAGCTGTCTTCCTTGCTCTAGAACAACAAGTCGTAAGGCTTAGCCATCAGTTTGCTGCATTATCTTGTATTTTAAATGTGTGTCTTTGACAGCTTTGTGACAGTGTTATGCCTTCCTATTGCTGACACAACCCTTCAGTCCCATCCGACTCTTAGTCTGCCACAAAGCTATGCTGGCTTGCAGTGTCAATAGAGTGTTTGTTTAAATTAAGTGATGCTTAGTGCATTCCACACTTGTAGAACTGTAATTGTCCTCCTGATGTCTACCAGAAGACCTTTGCTTCAAAAACCTATTTTTTTGAACAAACGGTAAATTTCAGCTGTGTTGCAAAATGGGCAAAATGTTGTTTGGCTTGTATTTTATTCCTTACATCAACACACATTTAAACTCCAGAGAATAAGTTAGGAAAATGAGTGATGAAGTAAAAAAATATATATATTATAATATAGGTTACCAGTGGTCAGTTTAAATGTTCAGGGTACACTCATTAGGCCTGCTAGTGTGTACTAAAGTTGGAGTAACCTCAGGGACAGGAGCTGAGTGTAGGTAAAGTCTTCAGCATAGTGTGACTGGGTACTAGAGATCTTTCAAAGCAGACCAGGCTTTAAATTCCACTCTTCCTTTGTGAGCCTGATGACAAACTTGTCAAATATAGTTTTGCATATTTAAACAACAAAACCAAACAAAACCTCTTCTCACAGCTCCCAGCCTCCTCAATGTTTTCTTTGAGCTTTAAATTCACTGTTGATATTGGCTTAGGAACAGGCTGGCTGCCCAATACAGTTGTCCCACAAAAATGTACAGATTTTCTATCTTTCAGTCTCCTATAAAGAAAATAATGGAACAAAAATGTCAGGGGAAAAAACTATGTGAAATGGCCTTTTTTTGAGTAAATATATGCAGGAGTTAAAGGTTCTTCAAAATGCCATTGTTGTCTAAAATTCTAATGTTTATGTAAATGATTGAATCCAGAATCAATAGAGGCAGTCGGACAGATGGGTGAGTGGTGGGAATATTAACCAAAAATGTCTGATCTGAGATTTTGAAACAGGATTCTGTCTGCACATGCTGCTTTCACACATACATTGTGTTTTTGCATACTGACAAGGAAACAACAGACAACCTGCCTTACTTTTTTTGTGTAATGGAATATCACACACTGAGTTGTCATCAAATTGTCGTTAACACAAATTGTCAGAAATTCAGCTTCGTGTTTGAGTTATGAAAGGGACTAATAGCTGTACTTTGAGCAAGGCTTATGGCTAACTGTGCTTTTTCTAATCAGTAATGAAAAATACTGTGAAAAAACTGTGCTGCTCTAGTTCAAGTTGCAGACAAAACTGTTTTACATCTCTCTGCTGTTAGAGGAGAAACTCAAAAACATATTTTAATAGGTAAGATAAAAGTATAAAAGAAGTTACCTTGCTATAACAGGCAGAATTATTGCTTTGCCATTTTAATATACCCCTTTAACCAGTCATATATAAAAGGCTTGTGAAAATGACATCTGAAGGGAGATTTTCAAAAGCACATGAGAAGCCTATAAGCTGCAACCTATTACACCTCTTTGTCAAATTTTAATCTTCAGCCTGGCCAGTTGTAATAGTTGGGAATTTGCATCTGGGGATGACTACCCTATTGAGCAATTCAAATATGATTTTCTATGTATGTGATTCTGCAGTGTGGGTTGCTTGCTATTAGGGCATCAAAGAGGTGCTACTGTGACAGATAGTGGTTTTCATGTTGTCTCTTCAGGTGATCATAAAAAGATGATATGTCTGTTTGCACTGAAAGATGTTTTCTGCCAGTTGTCTCTAAAGCAGTTCCTTGGGAACTTCTACAACCAGTATTACTGGGAAGCAGGGTAATTCAGCAGATCTAGTGCTTTCCTCTGAATTAGCACCATAGCTGATATGTTTTCAGTGAGTTTTTTGGCTGCTGCTTATGTCCCTGCCCTGAGCTGGGGGTTCAAAGATGTTCAGAAATCCAGGTTTGATTTCTGTAGGTATTTAAATTTTTGTGCCATGATGGGAAGAGTTGTCCTCAGCATTTTGGTCCCCCAAAGGTTATGACCTGTCATGGGTGTAGCAATGAAGTAAGGCATTTTGTTATCTTGTCTAGGTTATAGAAAAGAGGATCACACCCTTTCCAGGAGATTGGAAATAGGTAGCCCTCATGCCATCGTTTTTGTTTGCTAATGCAGGTTCTACCATTTAAGTGTTTCCACATTTAATATCATGGATCAGACCTATCAGAATTGCCCTGATGTGACAGACTACACTGCCTCAACCCAATTTCTAACCTGTGTGTAATATCCTGGCACTATTACTTACTGAAGTGGGAAGGCACCTGTTGTCAGTATGCCCCCAGCTTTGTTCAATGGGATATGTGCGAAGCTGTGCAACTCATCTTCCTCAGAATTCAGGCCTGATTCTGTGCTCATATCACCTGGGTTGATCTGATATCAAATAATCAACAGTGTAACAGTGAATGAGATCTTGTGTTCAGTCATTCATGTCACTGAAATGGCCTAAACCAATATGAAGTTGTGCTCTAAAATGATCTGGACAACTGTGGAAGTTTGACCCTGGGCAAAACCAAAACAAAGCAACACCGCGCAGAACTTCCCAGCACCAGCACAACATCCCCCCCCCCTTTTCCCCAAAAGCACCCCCCCAAAGGGGAGAAAAATGGCGAAAAAGCCGAGGGGAAGGAGAGAAATCTTAAAAGCTTCAGACCGTGAGGGGAACAGAGATATATATATATTTATTTACAGAGGAGGAAAAGGGAACTTAGTGCTATATGCACACTACACGAATACCGGGCAAATACAGGGAAAGAGGGTTAACTCAAATGGTACTATATAGGTACTATATATACACCCAAGGAAAACAGATAAGGCACTGCATTACCCAAATAGTGAAGTGACCAGCCCCGAGCTGCGAACCTTCCCCCCAACCACCTGCCCGAGGAGAGACTGACCCGGCCGGAGGAGAGACTGCACCAGAGAGGCTGACCCAAGGAAGCGTCCGAGGACAGTGTGTCCCAGAACTTCCTCCCTCACTCCTCTATCCCATGTGATGTGAGATAGTAGGGAATACCTATGATTTGTCAATGTATGTCACCTGACTTGTTTCCCAGGAAGGCCTAAAAACCAACAAACCTAGCCAAAGCCTAAAATTTAAAACCACCACAACAACTTATAGGCACTCCAGCTTTTAAAAAGTAGCTCAGAAAACTTACAGATTTTAAAATTTCTTTTTACTGTACCATCAACTTTTATTTTGAGGAAAGGGAGAGAAATAGACAACATAGCCTTCGTTGTTTTGCTTGGCCTCCAAAGAACTATCATACTATACTATATTTACACACAGCTTGTTCCAGTATGCAAAAGTAAACCCCAAATTGCTTATCATTACTTATTATAGTGGTCAAGTTAAATTGAAGGGAAGGAATTTCTCGGTAATTTATTAGACTAATGCCTAGTGTTCTAAGCTGTAATGACTTTATTTTCTAATAATAATGATTTCCCTCTTCCTACAGAGAACAGAATTTCACATTGTAAAAGCACAATGTAAAAACATGATTTAGTTTGCTTAGAAAAATGTTAAATGTTCTACTTCTCTGCTTAGAAGTAGCTATCTCTAGTTATAAAGTTATGAAAGAAAGACAGTACTGACTATTTGAAGAGGAAGAAAAAGTTTTTATTTCCACAGTTGTTTGGGTTTGGTACGCAAATCTCAATTTCCCCAACCTGGCTGATCAGTATGTAAGTAAATACAGTGATCTATGGGAAAGAGTAAAGAGATAATAAGGTAAATTCATTTGTGTTGCACTTTGGCTTCCTTTAGGTAAGAAGTGCAAGAAGCTCAACTTTTCTTTAGGTGTGTCATCCAGAGATTGCTTGAGTATGAGCAATCTGTAGATTAGCTGTATAGAAGCTTATTAGTTGTTGGTGTCTCTTGACGTTGATATTTTGCAGGCTATATGGTATAAAAAATAAAAAAGTATCTCAACAAGTGGATTAAAAACTTTCCTAACTCAAATCCTGTCTAGTTGTTAGTATTCACTCATTTATAGTCTTCCATTTCATAGATCACACAATCACAAAATGGTTTGGGTTGGAAGGGATCTTAGAGATCATCTAGTTCCAACTCCTCTGCCATGTGCAGGGATGCCATTCCCCAGATCAAATTGCTCAGTACCCCATCCAACCTGGTCTTGAACACTTCCACAACTTCTCTAGGCAACATGTTCCAGTTTCCAGTGCTTCACTACTCTCAGAGTAAAGAATTTCTCCTTAACATATAACTTAAACATGCCTTCTTTCAGTGTAAAACCATTGCCTCTTGTCCTGTCACTATCTGGCCATAACTGGACAGGCATAATTTACATAGTAAAGTTGTGCAGGCTGACTTGTGTCACCTCTTTATCTTTTATGTACCTTAGTATATGTTCTAGGAGGATAAGCTCTATGATGCTCCCAGGTGCAGAGAAGTGAAGTTCACGGTTCTTTAGACCCCCAGAGCATCCTTTCTCTCCTTTTTATAAATGGGACCTCTCCACGGACACCCCCTTGT
>VWZG01004970.1:26124-36713 GCA_013396735.1 Grallaria varia | reverse complement strand
CAAAGCGAACTGTGGCTAACTGGCGCAATGTGTCCCTCTCAGACGTNCACAAATGCAGCGTGCAGTTCAAGGAAGAAAACCGATCTGTTTATTACGCAAGATGGTGGGTTTACATAAGGCAGGAAAGGGGAGGTCCTGGGAAGGCAATCCCTGGACAGGTGATTGGTAGGACAACAGGATTGACAGGGAAGTGGGAGTGACATACAGAACAAAAACAGCTGGGAACACATCCAGGCAAACCACCTCTGAGGACCCTGTACACAGTCTCTCAAGTGTCAGGCTGGAAACGGGCGTCCTCCATGGCCTCCTTCCATTCCGTGAATTCTGCTCTAATCCAGGGCCTGTCCCCAACACTAAAGAATTTGCTTCCAAGTTATTTTTAGTTTCAGATATTTTCTTTGATATTTTCACTCTGGAACTGAGGAAGGAGATGCTATAAACCTTTTCATTCTGGTACTGTGTGTGGTCCATCCTTTCTCTACAGTCCACACTGCAGTTTCAGTGATTAATACTTGATAGGGTCTCTCCCATTCTAGTCTGAGAGATTCTTCTTTCTGTGTCTTTACTGGGGCTTAATTTCTCACAGAAATATTATGTATTTTCATTTTTAATTTTATAGCTAGGTAACTTACAAGGCTTCATGAATTCTAAGGGCAGCCCCCGGCCTGCCCAGCAAGCTCAGCTGTTCTTTCAACAAACCACATTTCCCTTTTTCTGTGGTGCTTTCCAACTGATATCCCTGGCCCAAACATCAACCCCCAACCTCTCTCACCAGGACAGCCCTGGCTGCTGCTGCTCACACACAGGCCAGATAACCCCGAGTCATGGGATCCAACGACTTAGTAAAGGCTACAGGTTTCTCAGTTCTCCTCCAATCCTGGATAAACTGCCCCCACTCATACTGTGTGGGCACAAAAAAGCCTCTGATTTTGCTGGTGTGCCTCTGAAAATTACTACCTGATGGTATCGTGGGCTCACAAAAAGGTTACAGTTTCACAAATCGACTTACTAATTCAGCCTCAAAAACAAATTTAAATTAAAATTTGTTACCATACTAGGCCCAGACAGAAATCTTCAAGCTTTCCTAAAGCTTTCTAATTCTTCCGAAAAAAGTCTTGCATTATTTTACGTAACAGACTCCTTTCCAATTTCTCTACAAAAAAACCTCAGCTCTGTTGTCACAACTAAAAATTCACAACTAACAAAATTTATTCTACTAAATTCAAAAACTTTGCAGAATTTTTTTTGTTTTCTTTCTGGGCCCAACTTCTACACCTTACCTCTCAACAAACACACCAAATGCTCCACTTCTCTTTGACAAACTAAAGCTCACTTTTCCAACCTTTTCAATTTTTGGTTTCCTAGAAGTTCAATATTTTGTCTTCTTTTTCACTTTTGCTCATAACAATTCTTCTTTGGGGACGTCCTTAGGGACTCAGATGCCCTGTCCCTTGTAAATACCATTTTCTCCTAGAGAATCTTTCTCATATGTTCTATATATCTCTACATACCACTCTATATATCTCTTGTGGATCCCCTCCCAAGACAGTCCGACAAAATCTTTTTGCTACTAACAAATTGCCTACTCACCACAAAACACTACATGTTAAATACATGTCAAATACCCACACAAATTAAACTCATGCTATGCACAGGCTACACGTATGCCAAATTAACACTAAGCACACACACAAAACAAAACACATCAAACACACAGTGAGCTCATAAAAATATATGTAAAATACATGTTACTAAATTTTCCCAAAATTTCCTAAAAACAACCAAGTTATTTTAAAATCTCACAAATTACTTTGAGTTTCTCTAAACGTTCTTTTCCACTAAGCCCCAAAACTCCCCAAATTAGCCTCAAACGTCTTAAATTACTCCAAAATTTCTCAAAGGTCACCAAAGCACCTCAAATTTCTCTAAAACTTCCTAAATTCGGTGACCTGCTCCCACTTTTGCTATACTACTCACACTCACTATGAGACTTTTACAAAAATCATTATGGGTCTCCCGATCACACACTCTGACACATCCCTACATGTCTCAACATGTCTCATGGTGCTCTGTCCCAGTTCTTCCCCCATCCCAAACAACAGTCTCTTTTCACAGTCTCTTCTAAAACACTAACACAAAAATCAAAAAGGCTTTTCTTTCTAAACTTGACAACAACACTCAGCCTCCAGCTCTTTCCCAATATTTCCATCAAGTCTTTCACTCAACAGTTCATTTTAACAAGTATCTGTTCAAACAACTCATTTCCTGGGGTTCCAGTCTAATGACTCCCCCTTCACTGACCCTAGGAAACCTTCCACTGGAAGACTTGGATGTCTTCCTGATGCTTTAGGTATTTATTTTTCCTAATGTGTCCTTTTTGCCTACAGTAGAAACAAATTCTTTTCTTGTTTTATGTATTTGGACGGGCTGATTTCATCTCTGATCCTCATAGTACTCGGGGAGGTCCCTGGGGGTTTTATTGTTTACATATTTTTTGACTTTTTGGATTCTTTTTAATAAATTATTCAATTCCTTTTTATTCCAATCATCTAGGCTTTCTAGTTTTTTTCCACGATCAAGGCTGAATTCCAATTTTTTATTTTATTTTTGAATCTTTTCTTTCTAACTCGTTTTTTACATTACTTACATTTAACATCCCTTCCCTCAGGCTGTCTGGGACAGTGTTTTAAAACTTCCCCTGGTTTTTCTAGAGAAACTCTTTTTTTCTTGAATATCCCCCATCTCAAAAAAATTCATGGTTTACACATACCCAAACCCTCCAAATTATTCCAAACACCAGTACTCCCCTTAACACTTTCTTTACTGTAAGCAGAACTACCTCCCCACCACCGCCTGGATGGTGTGGAGGGACACCTCCCCACCCCCCGCCTTTCTCCAGGGCTGGCCAGAACCTGCCCCTTGGAGGGACCTGCTGGAATCTTCCTGTGCACTCACTTCCTGTCCATGCAGACATCAGAAGCCTCCTGTACGCTCACTTCCTGATTACATGGACATTGGAAGCCTCTGTGCACTCAATTCCGGACTCAGGACTGTGTGGCCTCTCTTTTTGTTCTCCTGAGAGACCTGTGCCCCACAACTCAAAACTGAAACTAAAACCCTGTGGAAGGATTCTTTCTCCCTGAGACTTCCGCAATCCTCTGCCACTGCCACGTGGAAGGACCTTTCCACTCCAGGACTTCCCCAACTGCCACCGTGTAGAGGGACCTTTTAAAGTAGGATTCTTTCCCTGCCACCAAGACTGCATGGAAAATTTATCTGTTTTACTGGGAAGCCCCCTTGTAGTCCCTACAACTTTTCCATTCAGAGGAGCATACCATTCTTGCTTTACATTGATCATACACACATCAAAAAATATCTCTCCATTCACCTCATTCACTCCCACACACTCTTCTTTTAACCCAGCCAACCACCCAGTAATACTCAAGGATAGCCCTTCTCATTTCTTATGAGGTTTTTGTGTACAAGATTGCTGGTTGTCATGAATCCATTCCTATACCCTGGATCCCTTTCACTTCTGACCACACATTTCTATACTATCCAGTTTCCCTTCACTTTTCTTTGGTTCACAGGGCCATCCTTCCTGGATCATCAGTTGCAGCCATCCCGGAAGAGGGTCCAGGTGTCTGGACTGCCAAAATTAGTGGCAGTGCACGTCTTCCAGTTTCACTGATCCCTCTGATTGGAGTGGTGGATGTTGGATCATGGATTTTGGCACCAAATTGTTAGAAATAATTCTGGAAGAAATTTACAGATGGTGAAATCTGTGGAGCAAGGAAAAGCTTTATTTACAGCATGCTGGGTGCATCAGATGTGAGGTGGCAGTCTGAACACACCAGGGTTAGAGGGTTACACCTTTTATGGCTTCTATGTCCTTCTCTTGGGATACCACCTCTCCTTGGGCAGGTGTTCAAAGGAGGGTTTGGAGGGATGCTGAAACTGAGACACCATTGAAAGCTTAACACAACAGTATTTTATTACCAGAGGTGGCCATGGAAATGGGAACCCAAAAGAGAGAGAGAAAAGGAGGGAAATAAGCCCTACATATATACACCCAACTTGCCCAGGTGTTACGAGGTTGTCTTACTGACCCTAGAATGCCCGGACTCCCCAGTGTACTCATACACTACCCACAGTTACTACACATACCAACTTCAATGTGGTCAAGATCCCCAGTATGATCAGCTACTGCATCCTTGGGCTTTGGTAGGCTCAACACACTTAGCAGGAGTCTCCATGGGAGGCAACGTTGCCCTCTGCCTGGAGCAGGTCCTGTCTGCTTTTTATCCAGTTTGCCGATGATATCTTACCTGAGCAGGTGTGGCCAGCACTGCCCAGCTAGAGGCCCTTGGTCCCTTCCCCTGTTGTGTAAGTGGCATTCCTTCTGCTCATGTGTGTGAGCATTGGAACTTCCTTGTGCCTGCATGTATATTCCAGGGGGGCTTCAAAAAATGGGTCTGGGGGCTTACTTTGCCATCCTCCTCTTCACTTTCCCCTTCAAATGCCCTTGAAGGCCCATGAGCCAATTGTGAGGTCCCAAATAATTTTAGTTTATACAAAATGCTTCCTTCAAGGATGAAGTTCTCACTTATCAGCGCTTGTTTATCCATAACTTGGCAGGAAAAAATAATCTCTCACAGCTGGCTGGGCCAAACACAGACCATCTAATCAAGCCCAGATACAGCATGATTCCAATTTTCTTCCTTAAAAGGAAATTCTTATGCCTTGTTTAAATTGTATTGGCTGTTTCATATTTTGCCCAAGCAACCTATTAGTTCCCTATCCTGGCTGCAGGGTCCCTGGCAGCAGCCCAGGCAGAGTTTTTTGCCTACAACTTCTCCTTCGCCTAAAAATGTGCCTGCCCCATGACCATGTATTCAACCTGCTCACAAAAGGTTCTTACCCTGGTAAATTAACCTGCTTGTAATAAAACCACCTCTGTTCATTTCTTACAGTTCCTTACTGTTTTCTGCTATCTTCTGCCATTTTTCATACATGCTGTCTCCACTCTGTCTGGCCACCACTGCAGACATACTGGGAAGACTTGGGGGGCCCCTTGGTGAACCTCTCCACATGGCGTGGCAGCAGCTTCAACCCAGCTCCATTGTGATCATGTGACCATGCCACCTCCTGGCATTCATTTTCTTTAATCCAAGATGTCACGTTATATTAGTGCAAATGANCTGTGCACTCAATTCCGGACTCAGGACTGTGTGGCCTCTCTTTTTGTTCTCCTGAGAGACCTGTGCCCCACAACTCAAAACTGAAACTAAAACCCTGTGGAAGGATTCTTTCTCCCTGAGACTTCCGCAATCCTCTGCCACTGCCACGTGGAAGGACCTTTCCACTCCAGGACTTCCCCAACTGCCACCGTGTAGAGGGACCTTTTAAAGTAGGATTCTTTCCCTGCCACCAAGACTGCATGGAAAATTTATCTGTTTTACTGGGAAGCCCCCTTGTAGTCCCTACAACTTTTCCATTCAGAGGAGCATACCATTCTTGCTTTACATTGATCATACACACATCAAAAAATATCTCTCCATTCACCTCATTCACTCCCACACACTCTTCTTTTAACCCAGCCAACCACCCAGTAATACTCAAGGATAGCCCTTCTCATTTCTTATGAGGTTTTTGTGTACAAGATTGCTGGTTGTCATGAATCCATTCCTATACCCTGGATCCCTTTCACTTCTGACCACACATTTCTATACTATCCAGTTTCCCTTCACTTTTCTTTGGTTCACAGGGCCATCCTTCCTGGATCATCAGTTGCAGCCATCCCGGAAGAGGGTCCAGGTGTCTGGACTGCCAAAATTAGTGGCAGTGCACGTCTTCCAGTTTCACTGATCCCTCTGATTGGAGTGGTGGATGTTGGATCATGGATTTTGGCACCAAATTGTTAGAAATAATTCTGGAAGAAATTTACAGATGGTGAAATCTGTGGAGCAAGGAAAAGCTTTATTTACAGCATGCTGGGTGCATCAGATGTGAGGTGGCAGTCTGAACACACCAGGGTTAGAGGGTTACACCTTTTATGGCTTCTATGTCCTTCTCTTGGGATACCACCTCTCCTTGGGCAGGTGTTCAAAGGAGGGTTTGGAGGGATGCTGAAACTGAGACACCATTGAAAGCTTAACACAACAGTATTTTATTACCAGAGGTGGCCATGGAAATGGGAACCCAAAAGAGAGAGAGAAAAGGAGGGAAATAAGCCCTACATATATACACCCAACTTGCCCAGGTGTTACGAGGTTGTCTTACTGACCCTAGAATGCCCGGACTCCCCAGTGTACTCATACACTACCCACAGTTACTACACATACCAACTTCAATGTGGTCAAGATCCCCAGTATGATCAGCTACTGCATCCTTGGGCTTTGGTAGGCTCAACACACTTAGCAGGAGTCTCCATGGGAGGCAACGTTGCCCTCTGCCTGGAGCAGGTCCTGTCTGCTTTTTATCCAGTTTGCCGATGATATCTTACCTGAGCAGGTGTGGCCAGCACTGCCCAGCTAGAGGCCCTTGGTCCCTTCCCCTGTTGTGTAAGTGGCATTCCTTCTGCTCATGTGTGTGAGCATTGGAACTTCCTTGTGCCTGCATGTATATTCCAGGGGGGCTTCAAAAAATGGGTCTGGGGGCTTACTTTGCCATCCTCCTCTTCACTTTCCCCTTCAAATGCCCTTGAAGGCCCATGAGCCAATTGTGAGGTCCCAAATAATTTTAGTTTATACAAAATGCTTCCTTCAAGGATGAAGTTCTCACTTATCAGCGCTTGTTTATCCATAACTTGGCAGGAAAAAATAATCTCTCACAGCTGGCTGGGCCAAACACAGACCATCTAATCAAGCCCAGATACAGCATGATTCCAATTTTCTTCCTTAAAAGGAAATTCTTATGCCTTGTTTAAATTGTATTGGCTGTTTCATATTTTGCCCAAGCAACCTATTAGTTCCCTATCCTGGCTGCAGGGTCCCTGGCAGCAGCCCAGGCAGAGTTTTTTGCCTACAACTTCTCCTTCGCCTAAAAATGTGCCTGCCCCATGACCATGTATTCAACCTGCTCACAAAAGGTTCTTACCCTGGTAAATTAACCTGCTTGTAATAAAACCACCTCTGTTCATTTCTTACAGTTCCTTACTGTTTTCTGCTATCTTCTGCCATTTTTCATACATGCTGTCTCCACTCTGTCTGGCCACCACTGCAGACATACTGGGAAGACTTGGGGGGCCCCTTGGTGAACCTCTCCACATGGCGTGGCAGCAGCTTCAACCCAGCTCCATTGTGATCATGTGACCATGCCACCTCCTGGCATTCATTTTCTTTAATCCAAGATGTCACGTTATATTAGTGCAAATGAAAGCTTTATAATACAAGATATTTCTGATTACTTCTTGGTTTGTTTTCTGATGTAAGGGAGTGGGACTCAAGGGTAACAGATAAGATTTCAATTTAAAGGTGCGATACCTGGAGATTTTGACTGACTCATTTTACATAAACCTTGACAGCCTTTTTGTAAGTCTGCATTTTCCTAGAAGATCACAGATTTGTGATAAAGCTTGCCTACTGCCATGGTTTTTTTGTCTACCAAAGGTCAACTGGTGGTGTTTATAAAACCCACTTACCCAGTAATTATCTTTTAAAAATCTTTTGTTCATAAAATATCTCATTGTATTCAATCTCTAAGGGTATCAGAGTCCAGTTCTACTTTTTTAATTTAATTTTTCTTTATTTTTTTTCTCTGTCAGAGCTTTTCAGCCTTATCAGACATTAAAATTAGTGTGTTTATTTGGGAAAGAAACAGAAATTAACCAGAAAACAGGTATTGTCCTTTGTCTATCTCATCAGCTCCTTCAGGGCAGACCTTACCAGATAATGAGGTACCAGCCACAGAAAAGCTCGCCAGCCAAAATTTTAGAGTTGAAGTCACTATGAAAGTGGTATTGTAATTATTGTAAACCTTCACAACTGGAGTTAGAGGTCAGGTGTTTAAAAAGTAATTAGGCAGGAAAAGTCTCAGGTCTCTTATGCTTTGCAATATGATGTTTCTCTAAGTGAACACACAGATGGATTTCCTACAATAAAAGGTGAAAAATATATCAGAAAATGTAACTTAGCAGCAACTTAAAAGCAGTTACTCTCAGATTCTCACAGACTTCTAACTCCAGTCCTGCAGGTTGCCAGAGGACCCTTGCATCTTCCTTTGATCCTGTTATTCATGGGTTGTGATACACAACAATATTTGAAAGCTGTGCCTAATGAATTTTCCTGAAGGGAAGAGGAAGAAAAGGAGGGGCTTATTTATGTTTAAAGTGGTCACCAGTTCCTTGATGAGCAGTGTTGTTCCACAAATTATGTTGACTCCTATTAAATGGAAATAATTTTTATTGAACAGAAGCTGAAATGCCATCTAGGTTAGAGAAGGAAGGTTAATCAGGAACAGTGGCATCCCAAGTTTTTCAGGAAACAAAATGTTTATTTAATATGATTCTGTAACCAGCCATTTTCATAGTAGATTGTTATTCCAAAGAACATACATGAAAGATATCAGGAAACCAAGTCTTTTTACAGGAGATGAGAATTTGTTGTATGGGATTTGATCTGCTACAAACACTACAGTTCGTTTGTCCGAAATCAACTGCACAATCACTCCAAGTGTTTAAAATCACTAGTGACACCTGTATGGACTCCTTTCTTTGTGGTCTTGATAGCATCATGAAAGCTTTGTTTGCTGAGCTTTTCAACAGGCAGCTGCTAAAAGGTAGGAGTGTCTCCCAGGCCACAGGGTGCTCCTCAATTATTGCCAGACTTCTGGAAAATGAGGGTGATGATGTGCTGCACCTTGGAAAAAGAGAGGGAGGGAGGAGGGGAGGGAGGAAGGGAGACAGGGTAGAAAGGAAGGAGAGAGGGAGGGAGGGAAGACCTAGGATAGAGAATGAGAGCTTCTTTTGAAGGCTGGAACTTTCTTGCAGAAGGAATTGCTTTATTTTTTTCTCTCCCCTCCTTTCCACTCCCCTCTCTTCCCTTCTCCCACAATTCTCAAATACTCAAAGCAAACCTAATATAATCTCCTCCAGCTACATGTCTTTCCCTGTTCTGGGCTCTCTGACCTCAATTTCACCTGCAGCTTTGCCTCCTATTTCTGTGTTACCCAAGACCTTTCCCGTCATGATGACATGATATGGATCAACCCTGCTCATTATGTTGTTTGCTGTGCCACTTACTACACTTCTCAGTGGCATTAGTGTGATCCAAAGTCCTATGCAAGCAGAGAGTACCTTGTGCTTTGATTTGTCATGACTGATTGTACCACTCAAACAGTAATACGTGAACAAGACTTATCAGACTGGTTTTTCCTAAGCCCTAGTCGTCTTTGTCTCTGTCTTCTTCAAAATCTGTGGCAACACTAGAGNAAATTAAAATCATAATTCTATTGTATATTTATTTCTCTGCCTGAGAATTTATGTTGTGAAATTAAAAAATCACATCATTTGTCCTTTCTCAAATGCTGAAGATTTTGTTTCCATTCAAACAGTTTATATGTCAGTTTATATGTCTACAGTTAATAAAATTTTGANAACACTACAGTTCGTTTGTCCGAAATCAACTGCACAATCACTCCAAGTGTTTAAAATCACTAGTGACACCTGTATGGACTCCTTTCTTTGTGGTCTTGATAGCATCATGAAAGCTTTGTTTGCTGAGCTTTTCAACAGGCAGCTGCTAAAAGGTAGGAGTGTCTCCCAGGCCACAGGGTGCTCCTCAATTATTGCCAGACTTCTGGAAAATGAGGGTGATGATGTGCTGCACCTTGGAAAAAGAGAGGGAGGGAGGAGGGGAGGGAGGAAGGGAGACAGGGTAGAAAGGAAGGAGAGAGGGAGGGAGGGAAGACCTAGGATAGAGAATGAGAGCTTCTTTTGAAGGCTGGAACTTTCTTGCAGAAGGAATTGCTTTATTTTTTTCTCTCCCCTCCTTTCCACTCCCCTCTCTTCCCTTCTCCCACAATTCTCAAATACTCAAAGCAAACCTAATATAATCTCCTCCAGCTACATGTCTTTCCCTGTTCTGGGCTCTCTGACCTCAATTTCACCTGCAGCTTTGCCTCCTATTTCTGTGTTACCCAAGACCTTTCCCGTCATGATGACATGATATGGATCAACCCTGCTCATTATGTTGTTTGCTGTGCCACTTACTACACTTCTCAGTGGCATTAGTGTGATCCAAAGTCCTATGCAAGCAGAGAGTACCTTGTGCTTTGATTTGTCATGACTGATTGTACCACTCAAACAGTAATACGTGAACAAGACTTATCAGACTGGTTTTTCCTAAGCCCTAGTCGTCTTTGTCTCTGTCTTCTTCAAAATCTGTGGCAACACTAGAGGTTTCTGAGGAGGGACAAATGAAAGCAATATTTAATAACTTCCTGAATAAATTATTTTAAACATTTGCATTTTAAAAGGAACAGACTTGGTGTAATCATGACATTCAAGAGTGTGTTGAAGGAGAAAGGAAGTTCAAACTTACCTAAACAGATGTTCATTACATGATAGCTCTGACTCCTCTTCTAAATTT
>VWZG01004969.1:96603-135734 GCA_013396735.1 Grallaria varia | reverse complement strand
GTTACGAACTTGTGTGAATGTTTCCTGCTCTATTGTAGCATTATCAGTATACGACAATTACTCAAAAGCTTAAAATTTTTCATAGCACTCCCTTGATAAAATTAAATAAAGGGAAGTTATTAGAGCAAGGGCTTTAGAATGCAAAAGAGCTAGAAGAATAGGAGATTTGCTATCCATCGACCAATCTGATTATCTATCTACCTACCTACCTGTCTAATCTGCAATGCATTATCCTTTTGTCTACTTGACTTTTTTTCAAGACCTGTTGAAATCAAAGGAGAATTTAGGTCTTCATCTAATCAAAGTATAAATAGCAAGCTATGAAAATTCTATGAACAGTAATATAACTATTGAAATCCTGTTCAATTTGGAAAAATGTTTCTGGGCGTTGCTTTTATGAAACATTCTTCCTTATAAGGTCAGATTTTAATGGCACAAGGCTCAAAACATCAGGAAATAGGAATCTTTCTGATATCAGCCTTAGAAAAGCTTCAAGGTCTCCTAATAAAAGATATACAGTTTCAATCATGACTTATTAGATTAATATTTTAAACTTGAATAGATCAGAGAACGGGAAAAAAGGAACATGCGTACTCATCAAGGACACAGTTTTGTATATGTTTGGAAATAGTCCTTTAACCAAGATTTCAGACTTTGAAAAAGTCTTTTGCAAGTCTTTATTGTTGTTAGAAAATGTCACAATATAGAAGTTGTCTATCTAAATTCTTCTTCAACAGATTCTCCTTAAGCGTAATCTTAGTTTTATATGCAGACTGCAAAACATGGTGGTACCTGAAGCAGATATCCAGATATCACAGAACTGATTGACAGTAGAAACAAAACCAGAAATACAATTATTATAGTTTGTCCTGATCACACTACTCCTTTCTTGGAGAATGCAGGTAATATGTAAGGCATAAACGAAAATAACTGTTAAGAAAAATGTTGCAATGATTGCAACACAAATGCAACATTATTTACGTTATTTGAAGTTCCATAAATTGAAATGTTTATGAAAAGTAACATACAAATAGGTAAATGGTTGATCAAGACACATGCAAAATTAAAATAAACCAAATAATATAGCCAGAAATGTGATGATAAACTAGTAAAATGGGAAATACACTGCAGCTCAAAATTTAAACAAAAAAGGTTCCTCATTTAATTTTTCCCGTTTTTTTTTAAAGAGAAGATATTATCAACAATTTACTGCTGAAGTAATGATCTATATAGACTTGTAAGAAGATAATTCTGACCTTACTAATTTTGAAATTTTTGCAATAAGTTACATTTTATGCATTTTTTAAAAAGTTGACTCATATTTCAAATGTGTTATCCTAAATGAACCTGTAAATAACTCAGTTACATCTCTGTCTTTGCTTACAAAGTGCTCTCCTGAGGTCTCTCCATGAACTATATCTTTCCTTTATTTATACTGTGTTTGCTCCCTGGTTTTGTTAGGTGCTGAAAATTCATTACTCTCTGATCTCTCATCAGACATCCTTGTTAATGAACCAGAACCTTTATGGGCAGTTCACCTCCTGCAGTTCTAAAACAAGTTTTCTACTATTCACTGTATGGTTTAAGTAAGTGAGAAGGCAATAGCTTTGATTTGTCTTTAGAAACTGACAAACAGAAGTGCCTTACAAGAACTTTTGGGAGAAGCTTTCCTGCAGTTTCAGGGATATTGCAATTTTTCTAATAATAACAAACTGATTTAATTAAAAGAGAGAACTGGGTTATAATTGCATTAACAGGTATTTAATTATGACTTTCCTAATATTGTAGCTTCTCGCACCTTTATGCAGCTTCCTAATTAAAACTTATGCAGGCAGCAATAAACATGAAGTATGGATGTTAGTTATTCAGCTTGTCAGTATAACTCTAGCAATAATGTCATATTTGAAAATGAAAACACAATCTGTTTGTAACACATGTGGAATAGTACACCAGACTCCCAGTTGGTAATGTTCAATAATGGACTTTGAAACCTTGGTCTTCTAGTGCAAATACAGAAATCATTCCAAGTAATGTGGAACAGAAGGTTATTTGAAAGCTTAGGGTAAAATTGATACTGAGGTAATAATAACCAGAATTTATTGTCACAAAATGATGTCTTATAAAGACACTGAAACAATTTTCTATCTATCTACTTCTTGTGTTTAAAATAATGGAGCTGTAATGTGGCTGTGTTTAATAAAGGGGAGCGATAAAGTCTTAGGGCTGATCTTCTGATAGCATTATGCCAGACTGTGGACGTAGTTATGGAAGTGTGCAAAACAAGCTTTTTATAATTTCTTTATTATATATTCAAAATATGTACACTTCCAAAAGTACAAAAATATTACAGAACTAAGATTAGGTATGAAAGGACAGATTAAATCTGATGATTTTAAAAACAAGCTATTAGAATATTTATTTAGGCTCTTGCCTGCACAAGACCCGCTACAGAAAGAAATGAAAATTAAATATCAAAAGGCTCATGAAAAAGACTTATTATGCTAAACACTGAGGAAAATCACCATCCCAACAACCCTTTTCTGCTTTCCCTAATACTGGGTTTGGCCCAAAGCACTCCTGCCATACCAATGCAAATGAGGAACCTTTTCTTACTCTTGTCCCTGAACATTTTCCTCAGATGCAGTTGAAAAATAGTGTATCCTTTATGCTTCTGAATATTCATATTCTGAGGATTCAAAATTTGTGACTAACTCTGTAAGCAATTTCATTCGATTTATCACCTAGAATTAATTTCTTGTGTGCCTTATGGTGCCTGTAACACTTTTCTTATTCGCCAGTAACTTTGACTGTTGTTCAATGCTCTTTTTTTTTGGCGTTATGAATAAAAGCCCTTTTTTTCCCTTAGGAATGCAGACCTACATTGCAGCCAAATGTTGACAATCTGAAAATTTTTGCTGTAAAAGTCCATATTTGCTTTTTTATCTTTTGACCTAAGTTAAATCCATATTACTATGGAAGTTGTCTCCCTGGGGACATTTTACTGCTTCTGCAAAGTGAATATTAAAATCTGACTCATGATATTTCTTCATTAGCCCATGACTTAATCTTTGTTTCCATTGTCTCTTAGCTCTCTTAGCAGACCTTTTTGCTGTTTCTTCCCCATTAATAGAAAAAAAAAAAAAATAAATCCCAGGTTCCTTTTTACATTTGCATGGACATATTGTGTGAAAAATGTATTATCATTTATCATTTTTTTAATTAATACTCATCAGCTGATGAATTTTATTAAAAAATCTATGTAATGTAAAGTCTTCTAGGAAAATAGGAAACTGCAGATTTTTTCCTAACTGAGTGCTTTAGCTTCCAGGTAACCGAGGACAACTTTTATTTCCTTTTTTTAATTTCATTAAATGACTAGAGTAAGGAATCTATTTAGGGTAGCTACCACAAAATATTCTTGTATCCAGTGGAGAAGTATCAACGTTTCTGGTGTTCAACATGTGGCATGGTAATGAGTGTGTGTTAAACAGAGCAAATTAATCATGCCCTGAGAATACATACTTTTATGAAATTGTATCTAATGTCCTCGTTTGCACTCTCCTTTTTTCTCTTCCCACAGCCATGTCAGTAACTTGTGTTGCAGCCTTCTGTTCTCATTCTCTCTAACCAAACATATATTGGTTGTTTGCTTGAAATACTGAGAACACATAGATCCACCTTACTAGACAATCTGTAGTCTCATCTGGAGCACATAAGCTAAAAATTAGGGCATTAGTTACTAGAGACTGTGAAAAAATTATTGCAATACATATGGCTGAGAACTGAAATAATTCTGGGTCTCTCGCTCACGTGGGAAGTACAAGCCACTTGTATAAAACCTGAGTGGTGATGCCATCAATGGCCCCATAATAATGGCAAGAGTGAACAGAGCTGTACTTTCCAAGGCAGTGCAGTCTTGTCAGTGCATAAGTGCCCTGACCATTAGTTCTTGAATCTTACAAGGACCACCAATAAGTGCTGCCACTGACTTCAGAAGGAAATTGGAAAATATATTTAAAAAGCATATAGAACTAATAGACATATTTGAAAAATGTTTGTTGAACTGTTGCCCTTCATGGAGATATTCTGAGGTGGTTGAGTCACATATGAGCAGGATTCCAAACTCCTCATTACTTTCAGATATTTGCAGGTTCTCACAGAAGTACAGTCTTAGTACATCAGGATTTTTTTTTAATATTGAAAACAGTTGCTTTATGGAATTCCTCTTTATTAGGGAACTTTTTGAGCTCCCTCCTCCAGCCTGAACACAGAAATCATTCCAAGAAATGTAGGCTGAAAGGTATTTTGACAGTACATGACCAACTAGTGGTTAATTAGTATTAACCAGCTATGTGGTATTCATGGCAAGTTTTCAGAAATTAATTAAAAATGTGGTATCATATGTTAAAGACCTTTAGCTTATGATTTATTTTTTTCCCCTCTGGTCATGCAGTCTGCTCATATATCTAATTTTCACCTGTGAAATGAAAACTTACCATAGATGAGTGATCAACTCACAGAATTTTCCATTAAAGATTTTGAAACTGTCAGGACTGTGGAAATAGGAAGTCTGTACGCACGTTAGATCTGTAGATAAATAAACTAAAAGTGCACAATTTGGTCTGTTATGAAGTTCAACTGCCATGGTACATCTGGAAATTTGATGAAAAGTGTATTCCTCTTTCACTCCCTCTAGTAGTTTTATGATTGAGTCTGAATAGAGATGGCTGAATATACAGTTGCTCTGAGGTCAAGAGAGTACAGGGATGATAGTTCATATAAATTATATGTATTACACTACTACATTGCAAGGATCAGTGCATTCTTAGGAAATTCTCATTGCTTAACTTTTGCACTTTCACTGTAGATATTGCATTGACACTGATATATAAAGCTATGGTTAGAGCTTATCTCCCCCTAATATGATCAGTCTGATAACTTCCATTTCACTTTGACAGCTATTATACAATACAAGGCTAGTGAACCTGATCTTCATTATTTCTTCTCTCATTTTCCTTTGTGCTTCTCTTTTAACTCCGGAGGGCTGATAGTTCCATTCATTTCAAAGTACCACATAGCTGAAAGAGCAGGCAACATCACACACAGCACAGTAAACTGCACCAAATATGTGATCCTAATATTCTGAAAATTCTACTTACATATTTTGTATAAAACTATGTAAGTCTTGAGTTGATTTTTTTACTGTTTCAATCTTTGAATGACAGATAAAATAAAGGTGTCCAGTGATATGTCTTAGTACCACATGTATTTAATGTCCAGAATGTCATTGAATTCAATGGGATTTCTGTAAAAAAGGAATGGGGGAGATGGTTAAGCCTTTTATTATCCTTGGTGTATGAATATGGAAAAGTGGTATATACACGTTTTGTAAGAAATTTTTGTACTTTGATACTGGTAATAAACACTTATACTCCGTAAGTGACTGGTCTACTCACAGACATTCTGTGATTCTATGATTACTGTTCTCTTTTCCCTTCTTTCATTTTTTTCACACTTCTTTATTCCCTTCTGTCATGTTTAGTCAAATAATAGAAAAGAGTGGCTATAAAAAGCAAAAAGATTCCCTTAAAAGAGAAGAACAGAGAATCAGTGTGAGACATTTTCTTTCTAGCATTGAATTAAAACAGAACAAACAAACAAACAAAAGAAACAAAAAAAAACCCCAACCAAACAAACAAACAAAAAACCCAAAAACCAAAAAACTCCACTATGCTAATTTTCTTATACAGCTTCAATACAATCCAAAAGCATTGCTCAGACACATTTAAATCTCTTGACAATAATAGCTGTGGTTCTTCAACTATATCAATAGGTAATCACTTTTTATGTTTATCCTCCATTTATGCCACAGCTTAACACAGTTCCAGAAGGATGAGATGTTAATAGTAAGAGTATAAATTACATGACTGAGAAGAAAGTTTCAAGGACAATCAGTTTTCATTGTTCGAAGAAACATCATTTGACCAGTTAGATCTATGGCAGAATAACTATATTTTGTAGCAGTGAGTGGCTAGATGAGTAGGGTGGATTGTAGGCTATATTTTCCTCCAAAGGATATGTATTTGGGACTTTCTGAACACTAGTTACTACACTGAACTGGGGTTAAAAATTTAAATATTTAATACACTTTGAGATGAAAAATCCTAATTAGATTAACTCAGCATGGTTGCCACTGATGTCAATGAAGTCTATAGATAATTTCTTTGATACATTTCTTTATAAAAGAATTCAGTTTATGAATATGAAGTTATATTAGTACAGTTATGAATTAAATTAACTGATGTTTAGGCAATCCAACTATCATAGTATAGAAAAATATAATTCCTACTTTGTGTTTTTCTTGGTATCCCATATTAAAATATTTTACTAGACCGTGACATTATAATAAAAATTATTTTTTACATCTCTCCTAATTTAAAAAACGCCCACAAATATATTGTATATTATCTATGTGCATTTTAAATATTAGCAAGATTACAGAATTTTTGACATTAAGATAAAGTCAAAAAAAAAAATAAATTGAGAGACATCCTGTAAACTATAATGACTGGACTTTGTTGGGCATCCTTCCCAGTATCTACTCTACTTTGGTAGCCACAGCGGAATTCATATTTGAGGGGTCAAATGTTCTTGTTTGAACTACAAGCACCCATGCAATGGATATACACAGCAGCCGGATTGTGTTAGTTGCATTTAAATATTTTTCAAATTTGGTAAAAATAACAGCCCATCTCTGCCAAGACACGCAGCAGCTGTACGTGTCCCTGTGTCCACTACAAGTGCCCACGTCCACTTCCTTAACATCATTGTTGCCCCTAGCTGGCCTGTGTTGCATGCACCCTGTGACATTTCATCAGGCCACCATTTCCTTGGATGCTTCATTTGTGCCATCTTTATCCACATCCTGGCCAATCTTTGGGCTGGCTTGTCTAAACAGTATTTCAGTGTCAGACATCTCTGTGATATACACCTCAGTGAATGCACTGAGCTACATAACCAGAGAGATGTGGTGATGACTCATATGAGGAAAAAAGTAATTAAAGAGGAGGGTGTTTCAAACCATCCTTTCTGCACTGGCTGAAGCTCAGGGCACAGTGCTGGGGAGAGCCCACAAAATCCTAATACTGTATTTAGGATTTGCTGCCATACACCAACATACATATCCTTGCTGGAACAGTTGCCTGTTCATTCACACAAACATTTTGACCCTGTCCTGCCAGTTCTGGAAGAAGACCATCACAATGTGCTTCAATCACAGTGTCCCTGAGATAGGTTTCCAAGGTTGTTATGGGACAATATAAATACTGAAGATCCATTTTAGTCTTAAAAATTATTTTATACTGCTTTTACAAAGTCAGAAGCATTCTGTTCAGACCAAGATAAACAAGAAGCAGGAGTTAGGGATGTATGTTGTTGGGTGCTTTTTTAGGAGTACAATATTCTTAAATGACTATTCCTGTGCCTGCACTCCTTTTGCCATGTCACAGAAAAGAGATGACCAGGCATGCTGTGCACAGGCAGCAAGGGCTCTGTCAATGACACAGCCAGTTTGTATTGCAGCACTTACACATTTGTGTATTTGGTGACTTGTCCCACATCAGTACCAAATAAGAATCAGAGAAAAGTAAGTCTGGAAGGACTTCTACAGGCAGATCAATAATACCTCTGTCGCTCTCTATGGATATTTCTGAAGAATGAAATGATGGTGACTCCCCAGCTTCCTGCAATAATCCATTCCATCCTGTCACTAACCTTAGCATTATAAACACTTGTTAGTCTGAATCTTTCTTTCTGCCCTTTCACACAACTATTTTTCACCTTGAATTTGTGCCTAACAAATTTAATCATGTTTTTTCTTCATCTTGTCATTTTGAATTCTAATCTTGTCCTCCAGTCTGCCTGACATGCTTATCTTCATGTTGTTTGAAAATTTAAGATACATATTTTTTATCCAAGTTATTAGACCAGATAAATGGGTTATTGAAGTCTAAACATCTCTTGAAAATAATGGCTTGAATGAACTGTGCCTGGAGCTCTGCAGGAAGAAGGTGTATCAGGAAGTTGTGTGTGAGATCACATATAGGAGAAGAAAAACAGAAGCCATACCCTTTCTGGCCTTTTCTTTGTATTTGCCAAACATGGAGTTCTTGCCTCATTTATTCCATGTGCTGTTTATATTAATTATCGCAGTTGTGTGAGTATAGACATAAGCATGCTGGGGGAAAACTGGAAGGATCTAGGATGTGGCAGAAGAGTTCTCAGAGCCAAGCTATAGTCTTAGTTTACTGACATTCCAGTGGCCGTAAATTCAGAAGTTGTTCACAGGTGCCTCAGACATAGGTTCTTGAAATTCTAACTCCTGTTTTAAATGTGAGGTCTACACAGTACAAAATCAGTCAGGATTTACCTGGGAACCAGAGACACTTCACTTACACAGATCTCATTCACTGTAAAATGGCCAAATGCGATGGGATGTGATGGGATATCCAGAAAAGTTAAATTATATCCCTAGGCTGAAATATTGCAGACTGGCGTTTGAAAGTGTAGACTTACACATAAAACTTTTTGAATAGGTCACATCTCAGGCAATGGCTTTGTATTGCTGCTTAGCAATTTTCCCAGAAAAAAGGCTTTGTATTGAAACATATTGCCTCTGATTGTTCATGGAATTCTTTAGCACTTCATATAATAATTTCCTTTTTATTTTTTTTATTTAATTAATTCAGTTGTATTACATGAAGAGGTACCCCAGAAGGATTTTACCATTTGCTGGCAATACATTTATCTAATATAACAGAGGTGCCAGGACAGTGTGTGGCAGGTTGGTGATAAAGTGCAAGGATAAAGGAACAAGGCCTACTGAAGTGTCATTGCAAATCTATGGACCAGTCAAGTCAAGGCCAACCCTACAACTTCCATACTTCCTGTTTCCAAAAGGAAAGTTGGAAAATAGAATTATAGTTAAATTAACTAACTGAAGTATCTTGGAGAAAATAGAAATAAAGACCAAAATGTGTTACCAAAAGAAAAAGAAATTAACAACTTCCAACAAAAAAACAAATCAAACCAAAAAAACTAAACAATTTTAGAATGCCTTATGATTTTCCTACCCTTCCGGAACATTTTAAATAATTTTTATTTTGCAGGTTCATTATTGTTGACAGATGACTTCATTAATCACACTTTTTCCACTTTTTTTTTTTTTTTTTTTTAATTACCCATGCTGTGAATGGCATCGGAAAACAAAGTGATATATTATCATCCTTGGAATTTCGGAAGATTACTATCCTGCACAGAAAACAAAAATCAATACTGTTTTTAATCATCCCAAGCTTGAGCTGGCATTTTATACAACTCTTTGTTTGGCAAATGGCAAGGACTTAAGCTGTGAGAATACCGTTATGCCAACAGTGTATAGTATATCTGTATAGTATATAATGCCTCTGAGAAATAACTAAGATAGCATGATGACATATTTCTGAATACGGTACAATTTCCTCACTTTGCAAAAGTATTGAGACATGCTTTCATTGTGTGAGAAGTACATATTTGGTATGTAGGAAAAGATAAGATGAACTTTGGCCTCGCCTTTTGAAGAACAATATTTTATGTGATTGAATATTTGACACAGAGTCAAAGTTGTATAATTTGGCATCCCAGGTGAAAGGGACAGCCAGCATTCTTTGTGCTGCTGCTGCTGCCAAAAGATGCTTTTACTGAATTACAATAGTGAGGATAAAAACTGAAGTCTGGATATTTTCTAAGCTGATCACTAACTGCTGTTGCTCAAATGTTGGGTGCTATTCCTTAGGCAATGATGACAGTACTCGGAAACAGAGACACACAAAACTGAGAATACACTTTTCTAAATATAAGCTGAAACAAAAATAGAGTCATACAAGCCAAAATTAGCAAGCAAAGCATAAGGTTAAAAAGTTGTATCTCAGATAATTTCATTAATGCAATGGGCAAAAAGGTTAGTAAAGGTTAGTGAGCCTTATTATTTACTTTAGAGACAGTTAGATCTAGTCCTAGCACCTTTGTTCTTAGAAGGGAAAGAGAAGGAGAGAGAAATCAGGTAGAAATTAATTAATGACTGAAATATGAGAGGAAAGATTTTTACTGCAAGAAATGTCTATAGTTTCGGAACTGGAATCTAAGTTCATTTGTTTTCCACTTTATGCTGTATGACCTAACACATGAAGTGCTGTAGAAAAACTTTTTATTAACTTCTGGGTAATTCGTTTCTCAATTCCAGGGCATTTTAGCATCATGAAGCATTAAAATATCCATATGTAAGTTCTGCAACCTTTCAAAGTCCTTCTATAGGAATACTGTAAATATCCTTGACAACTGAAATAACTGGACATTGTTAGAGTGATGCTAGCAGAGGGGGTTAACAGCTTGTGCGTGTACAAAATACTTGAAGTCAGACAGAAAGACATTATTATGACCTTGTGCTGACCACATTCTATGAAGTGTTACATGATCAGGGACAGGGAAGTGGCTTAATGGAAGTTATATAGTAGCTAGATGTATCCTTGTCACACTTCATCTAAACTGATACATTGCAAAGGTTCGCACTGCTCAGACCTGGCAATTACTGTCCAATTCCAATCTATTCCACACTGCCACTATAATGAAAAATAATTAGGAGTCTGAAAATGAGTTTTCACATGAAATGGTTTCAGTGCTTGGACACAATCGCCTTTGGCAGATGGCTTTGGGTTTGCTTTAATATAATAAAGACAGTTAATCATCTCTAAAGAGTGCACAGAATGAATAAACTTTTAACACTACTTTCTCCTCTGAAACTCTCATATTGATCAATGTTTAATGCTGAAGAGTCCATGTTTCAGTGGGTGAGTATTCCTGATACCCAGGAATCTGTACATGTTCTTATACATCTTGGAGAACAAAACTCACCCAGGTGGGGAGGGGTGGGGGAAATTCCTGATACTGTAATTTAGAAACTCATATAGGAGGGGAAAAAAACTGCTTTCTTGACTATTGTAAAAATACAGATTTTGGAATGTTTTTATGAACTCTAACAAACTATAGTTTACTTGAATTGTGGGCAATAACATGTCAGAATAGGAGTAAAATTATTGATAACTTGCAGAAATCACGTGCCTGTTGCAGTCAGCATGGAAATTGACAAGAGTGGGAAGTACTTCATCTGACTTCTGTTATCTACAGTGCAGTTGTTATCCACTTTAGGCTCCCATTGCAGCCAAGGTAGAGAAATTGGCACATTTAGGGTGCAATTGGTATGACCTGTATGAGATGCCTACTTTTGGTTGAGATGAATTACACAGCAGAAGGCATATCCATTTCTCTTGCCTGACTATAGCCCAGAGCGATTAGCTCAAATGTAGATGTCAATAGTGTTTAAACTTAGATTCAATATATCTGCCTTGAATAACTGTTTGATTTCATTAAACTATTTGCTGGATTTTGTAACATTTTTGTATTTGTGTCTAGTATAAAAGTTAACAAAAACTGAATGATGCCTCAAATATATGATACAAATTATACCAAATTACAGTCTGAATACAGAAGATTGTATAAAATTCATTGCATCAAGTAAACTCTGAATTTGACAACCTAACAGTTCTCAAGAAAAACAACACAAACAACCTCTCCCCCCCAAAAAACAAAAACACCCCAAAACAACCAACCAACTAACAAAAAAACACCAACCAAACTAAAAAAAGAAAGACCACTGTTTTCATTAAGAACTTAAATAAACAGGACAAAACTATTGTGAAAATTATATGATGTGTAGTTTTTGATTATTTTTTGTGGAGGAGAGATTAACTAAATGGAAAGAGTTGTGGTAAAAGATGTGCAAAATGATGTATAGAGGACGACTATGGGAAAGGAATATAAAATGGGCCAGTGATACTGTTAGTGAATTATGGGGCTGTGGAGACAGAGAACAGATCAAGCACTTAGAACAATGAGTGTAGGAAAGCCCACCAACAGTATGGGAAATAGTCCAACAGTCCCAGAGTCCTTTTTTTTGTCTGCTTCTACTCAATACCTATGTGATTTCTTTCTGCCACTTTCCTCCCAGGCCACAGAGTAGCAGGAATAAGGAGCATCCCACTTTAGTCATTATTTCTGTCAGAGAAAGTGGTTTTCCCTTGGAAACATCTGGTTGCAATGTCCCCTGTGAGGCCCTTCTTCTTCTGCTTTGCTTCTCAGCAGAAGCCCTTGTCTTTGATTGCTTCTGTAGCAGTTCAGTTATAAAAAGAAGTTAAAAATGAAAAAAAAAAAGAAGGAAAAAACCCAAAAAGCTAAAAAAAAGAAGGACTGATGAACAAATCTCTTAAGAACAATATACGTAGGACTCTAGACTATATTTCATATTTTTTAGTTCATTATTGATAACATAAAACCCCAAATTAATCACCTTTTTTCCACTGACAATAAGTTTCTTGATTATTCTCCCTGTTTTATGTTTGTAATTTATTGTTATATTCATTAACAATATAATTAATTATCCTAGTTTTGGCCAGGACAGGGTTAATTTTTTACAATAGTTGGGAAGGGGGCATGACTAGACCCTCATGTTATTCAATACCCTCTCAGGAGTAAGGGTCTTGTTCTCTCATTTCTGATCAGGGGAGAAAGCACAGTGAGTGAAATGGTCAGGTATCTTTTTCCTTTCTATGTGAATTGTCTCTTTGTCTTATACCTTCTGTTATAACTATTGTTGCTGTTACAGTTAATTTTCTTATCTCATTGCTGTTTCTAGTAAATTGTTCTTATCTCAACCCATAATCTTCATCTTTGTGCCTCCAATTCCCAATTCCATCCCCAGAGCAGGAAGAGGAAGTCAGGGAGGGGACAAGTAAGTAATATCTGGCTTGGGAGATCCTTGGTGGGGGCACTAAATTGGGGAGGACTATTCCTTAAGTACAATATTAATTTTTAAAATATAATTTATAGAGTACATTTAGTAAATTATTCAACCAGTGTTTGGAAGCAAAATTTATCTGTCTTTTTTTCCCTTTTCAATATGATAAGAATTCACTACTTTATAACTATGCATGCCATTTGAAAAATAATGGTGCATTCCAGTAGGATAATTAGTACAGATAAATTAAAAATATATAATTTATGGATTCAGATGGCAAAAATAATGGGAAATAAACATACTTCTTTTCATCTGAATTATTACATGAATCTCTAAATTGCCTCTTACAGAATTTGCAGTCTTCAACGCTCTATGTTTTTCTTTTGCTTTTACTTTATCGTTTTAGTCAGTCTGGACAAGTTTTAACCTCTTTTTAACTATTTCACCTTCATCTTTTGACAGATTTTTGCCTTCTCACTAGTTCTGTGGATGTTGTTCTGCTCTGACTCAAAGATAAGGATTTGAGATTGTCTTCTTCCAAGAGAAAATTTTGTAATTCCAGTTTAAAATCACCAAGTGAAATGGGGATTACAAGTAGAAACAACTGATAAATCAAATACCTTGATTTCACATTTCCCTTTAACACTAGAAACCATAATTGTTTATCAATCAAGCAGATTTATTAGAATATTTATTTTGGAGGAATGTTGACTGCAAGTTATCAGTGGGTTAAACACTGATGAATGTAGTTCACGCAACAATTTAGTTTTAATCTTATCTCTACTGCATTCAACTCTATTGACACTCAACACAGCTTCATGTCATAGAAATCTTTATATCTTTTTTTCTGTACAGTCTGCAGATATTCATATGTCTAATACAATGATCCTTTTACTTTGATTTCTTTTTTTAATTGCGGACCTTGCTGCCCTCTAAAAGACCATATGGACTATACTGACTGACTTAACTAAGAGCGCAAAAGCTATATACAATTATATAAATATAATTGTGTAATCAACTCACTGAGCATCAGTGCCAGCTTCTACCACATGTCCAGCTGGGACAGTACATCAAAAGTGAGACTCAGGCAGGAGGGAAAATGATTGTGAAATCTGCTCCTCATGTATGTCAAAATGGTGGTAGGTCTTTTTGCTACCACATATGGTTCAAATACTGCTGACCCTGCTGATTTACCTTACTTTTGCTCAAATGAATAAATAGATATACCTAGATAGGTATGTTTGGAGAAAGAGTGGGAGAAATTGACCACCATTATTTTGAAAAGAATTTAAAATGTAGTTATTTTTTTCTTTTTTTTTTTTCCCCATCTTTTTTGGACTTATCTTCTGAGCATGTTGCCTCATCAAACTCCTGAACCGCTACATGAAAAACATTATCTCAGTTGTGGTTTTGTATTCTTTTGTTTTCAAGATATTTTTAGCTCTATACCTGTATTGAGGTATTTGGTTGAGAAAATGGAAAAAGGATTGGATAAAAGGAACCTGTCTGAGCAGTGGAGAAAAATCTCTCTAGTCTTCAAAACAGACCCTCTGGAAATTGAACCAATTAGTAAGCCAGAGGTATGTAGAGTTGTGTGGCAGTGAGGGAAGTGAAGGTAGAAGGAAAATGAGACTCTCAGATTGAAACATTTTCTTGGTGTTGTTTGGCTGAATAATGCAGGAGCAGAGGAACAGGAAATTTAAGACAGATAAACTTCCGAGGGATACAGTTGAGATGATTCAAATAATTTTGTGTGGTATGTTGCGTCATAGCCTGTTTGAAGGTGTACTATAATACAGCTGGAAGACTTAAACAGACACGTTTGAAACTGCTCTGTTGCCATGTGTGTGAGTTTGTCCAATACATGTAAAATTAGTCCTATATTTAGAAAACAGAAACAAAGAGATATAGTCAATCAGTCACACTAATGTTATCAGTACAAAGGCGCCTGTGAAAGGTAACCATGACAGTGCTGTATGAATTCTATGGAATTCAGCACCCGCATATGTCCCTATAAAGTCACTGATATAATCAAGACCGATGGACTTCACACAACACTCCGACGTCAATGACAGTTTTTCCACTACAGGATGCATCTAGTGCTTAAACATCATCTTCTCAATGGCCAATTTCCCTGTGAAGCTGTGTCATTCCAGATGGGACAAAACTCCTGTATGTCATAACTATAGCATATGAAGTATATATTTGTTCACTAAGTATGTAAGATAGCGTCTTTATGTTGGCTGCCTCACAAAACGGCTTGCAAATAACTAGCTAACAAATACTAACAGCTATAAAATAAAATGTGTAATGCTTTAATAGATGCCAAAAAAATGTATAACAACTAAAATGTTTCACTAGTTCACTTTCTTTCACCATATGTATAAACTTCTTTAAGTCCTACTGGGTATCATGCATAGCCACAGAGACAATAATTTACACCTCTATGTTTCAGTGGACATCTCTTGTCTGATTTTATTCTTAAACATCCATGCCAGCTTTAAGCATCTTATAGTCAACATATAGATGCCTGCTTAAGTTTAAATACAGTATGTTGCATTCAGTATATTTGTCTGTCATAATATTACCTCAGATGCTCTGCTACGTAGTTAAGATGAGCACAACAATGTGTTGAAAGCATTGTTTTCTTGTTAAACTTTAAAATGTTCACACAGAGCACAAGATGGTGGTTTATTTCCCAGTAGAGCTGCACTTCTATTCAACCACTATTGTTGCTGCCAAATGCTATATATGCTCTTAATTTTGCTACTAAATTTCTTCTTTAATTTAAATCAGGGAAAAGAGAAGGGAAAACATTTCATAGTAGATTGGGCCAGAATGTCCATTACCTTCTCCAAAATCTTGCTGTATTATTTATGAATTCAATAATTTACAGAGTACAACCTATCCATCTTTATGCATGTTACATGCATTTCTGAACACTGGCAAGGATATTAAAAGTAGCCAAGCCATACATTATGTCATCATCAACAATTTAAATTAAAATGGAAAATACTTTGATTTTTCCCTCCATCATCATGTCTGGAAATGAAAATTATAGCTACACTTGAAGAAGTCAGACATAACTTTCTTATGTTGTCACTTCACATGTAGTTTGCCTGTATAACACCACATGCCAGGAACTCTTACTGGCACAAGCAGTAATGTGATATAATTGATAAAATGTCAAATTCCATGCTTACAATCAATTTAACAATCAGATTTTGAGCAACTATAAGTTTTAGAGCTACAAATCATTTCTGCTTGGTACATACATCTGACTGATATCTAATTTCAGTTTACAGAAGAAAATATTGAGCATTTGTAATATTGATTTGGGGGGAAATAATGAATTGTTCTGACTAACTAGATTATTGCATGTTGGAAATGTACTTTTTCTCTGTGTGCTGTTTTTTCAACATCTTCCTAACCAGTGGCTAATCATTTCCATTGTTTTTTTCACTTCACTGTAGGTTTTTATTTTCCTAATATTATAGTTTGTGAAAACAGAGTATACATTTCAAGGTTTAATTATATATTTTCACTTTATTTACTTTAAGTATTTTTTCAGTAGAGTAGGAAAAATTTTTAGACGCTTAACCTAGTGAGATTTATTATAGTGTATATTTTTTTTCTTTCTATAATATTATCTGTGATCTGTTTTACAATGTATGTTTTAATTGGTAAGAATTTGTAGCATGAAATAAGCATTTACTATGCCATTCATGTTATTTAGTCTTAGAAGTCTGCATCACTTGTGTTTGGAGAAGTCTTTCAAACTGTGTTATAGTCAAAGCCATGGAATAAAGCAGTTTTAGGCTGTTTTCCCTAAAATACTTATTTAGATCAGTTTTTGGATAGCATCAAATATCTCGTTTTCTCTCCACTAATTAGGAAGTGTCTAGGCAGAAGTTTAGATTTCTATGTCACATATTCAGATAAATCTATCTGATCAGATAAATCTCACCCAGATTCTTAAATCCTGGATTAAATTTATAAACATGATAAAGTTCATAACCTATGAATATACAGTCATATATGCTTGCACGTGTGTGAGACTGAGAGTATGTGTTGTGTGTATAGATCTCAGCTTCTTATAAACCATTGTGCACTCAGTACAGTTTTATTTACATGAGCACATGCTATTTTTGCATAGGAACATCATTCATTAAGGCACAGATGGATATTACTCACTTAATGAAAAGTGTTCAATATTTTGCTTTCTTTCCTTGATGCTGAATATACAGGCCCAAATTTGATTCACTGAATATTTACTGCAAAACCTGTTCCAAAGGCAGAATTGCTCATTTCTTCTCCTGTGTCAGTCCTCACTGCAATATCCATCTCATCACAGACATGAGTGAATTCAGAGCCACTCGATCCCACATCAATTGTCAGACCCACCTGATTGGTCCCTGCCTTTCAGTCCCTGAGGTAGCATCAACATCTGTCTGCAAGGTGATCTTATGGCTTTTCTCCCTCTTACTCCCTCATCCGTGTTTTTCCAGTCAACTCTGGGAAGTCACACAGTTAAGAGTAACCACAGCACATGCGTGTGGACCACACAAGCCCTACTGGAGCCACTCTGTTCTTAGTATACAAAAGCCTTGTAGATGATACACCCACCAGATGTCACCACTGCTGGTATGGCATAAAGAGTCCCCAACTCATGCTCCTGGGTACTAAAAGCATCTTTTGAGCTATAGCAAACTATGAAACTTCCTCACACATCACAGACAAATGTCCTTAATGCATGGATGCATTTTCACAATTCCCTTTAGAGTGAAGGATATTTTTGCTCTTCATGAATTGAGACAAAGAGAAGGGAAGAAATAGTGTGTCAAATAATGTATTAAATCATATAAAGTGTTTGGGATTCATCTTTCAGAATATGGGGAATACTTCAAAATATCCTACAGTTTCTAGGTGCTTGTAAATTCATACACATAAGATGAGAAAATCAATAACCACTAATGACTTATGGGAAGCTTAGCTTAAATTAATTGCTTATACTTATATAAAGAAAATGAAAAATCAACATGTAGATATTCTGACTTGGTTTTGAACCTTCTAGTGTTTTGAGGGGATGGGAGAGGAAGATGGTTTTGTGTACAATTTCCATTTAGAAAAAAGCAAACTGGAAAAGCAGAAAACTTCTCATGCAATAATATCTGGCAGCTAGTCTGAAGTTTTGGATGGATGTCACAGACCTTTGACACTCCATGTAATGGGGTAAGTGATGGCAGCAGGTGGAAATAGTCCCCTGTATAAATGCCAGAACTGCAGGAGTCTGCGACACTTTGCCAAACATATTTAATAGATGTTTGCTGGGGAAAAAAAAAAAAGGAAAGGAAAAGAAAAATTGCTAAGATTTTCAACTTAGGGTGCCATTTCATACTTTACCTCTTGGGTTTTATTGATGTACATGCTATACTTTCAATCTCAGCTACAACTTTTATTTCTTCCTCATACTACCTCCCTCAGCTGTCTTATTCAGCCATTATCTTTTTTTTTTTTTTAACTTTGAAATTACAGCCCTTTCCTCATCTCTTCTCTTAGCCAGTTGAAGTTCTTTACTCACAAACCCTTAATCCCTTTGGTTTCTCCACCTTTCATCCATCTCATCTATTTTGTTCATTGTCAGTCTGCCTACACAGTTCCAACTTTCCTGCTGGCATCTGTTTCTCACTTCACCTCATGGTTCAGTCTTGTTTCTTTCCATTGCTTCCCATGGCAGGATTTTGTCTAGTAAGCCCATCTGGGATTTAAACAATGCCAAGAGGAATTCATTTTAGGACTAACTTCTTCAGGAGCTATGAGAATAAGGGACATCCAGAAACACGCAAATATCTGTTTGCAGATGATTGGTCTGGGCCCAGTGATGAACCTTAGTATGAACAGCATTACTCTCTCTTTGATATCTGCTTTATTGACTAGATGTGCATTGGCCATGGCAGTCCTATAGATAGAGGGTCATCCTTGGATGTCCTGGAGGTGTCAAGGTATCAAGCCCTAGGTATTTTGCCAATCTAGAAAAACACTGCTCTTATGGCCCATCTGGTAACCTTCCCTGGTTGCTCAAATGTATCCGACGTAGGTCTGGATACCGTTTAGACAGCTGAGTACTACTGCTGAACTTAGAAATTGATTTCTAACCTCCCTGCATTCCTGGCCATGGTCTCAGTCCTTGCTCAGTGCAAAGCAACTAAAGTTTTAACTAAGTACGAAGCTACTGAGAAGAATATATTACATGTATTATGCTACGGGTTGGTAAGTTATCTGGTCTAGTGAATCTGGTTGAGATGGAGTATGTGAACCCTAAATCTGTTAGGACTAGATCTCATTCATTTTGTGTGATATATGTCTCTGTTACAGTTTATCCTCAACTCAGAATGAAGAAATAAAACACAAGGAATTTCCCTCACTTTAATTGTCAAGCCTGATATTCCCATGGCTCTGTTGTCAACTAAACCCTATCTTTTGACTGCTGACCAGGTCAAAACTGCTTCTTTAGATGTCTGCTGGCTTTATCCATTGTTGTTTTTCCTTTCAAGCATGCATAGCATGATTATATTCTCCCAAGTAACAAGTAATAGGTTAATGGTTGGACTCAATTACTCTAAGGTTCTTTTCCAAATTAAACAATTCTATGATTCTAGGAAGAATACCCTACATTTACTAACAGTCCTATAGAAACCTCACTAAACACTTTCCTGACACCTGCAACGTATTTCTACAGCTGTCATTCCTTAGAGAGGTGGAAGGGGCTTTTTTTGGTTTTTGTTTTGTTTTTTTTTCTTCTCTGTTTAACAGAAACATGACTGAAAAACCTGTTGAACTTAGCAGTCTATCAGAGACTTCTGATGGCCTTCAGTCATATCTCTCAGTGAAAGTAGTATACACCTCTAAGATAAAAAAAAGCTACCTTTAGTCATACAGTGGCTTTGTTCAGCATAGCACTTAAGAAAATATATTAAAGTGTTGAAAGTTTTGTCTTTTACTTTATTGTTTTCCTAAATTTTAGCTTGAACTGAGTAGTATGTCTTATTTTTAATAAGGTTAATTGCTTAGATCTCTCACTACTATTATAGTAGGTTTTGTAGTTTCTTTCCTTCAAAAAGATGAATTTTCATTTCTAAACAACAAAACTGAAAAATGTTGAAGTTGTAGTAGTAAAATCATAAGTCATATTTTCAGATTGCAATTGTCTCTCAGAATTAGATTTATCATACATAGGAGACTTCCATAAAGTAAAATTATCCAAAACTTTGTAAAAAGAACAGGGAAAAAAATTATCTGTTTCTCAAAAATCTGACATCTAAGGTTGAGATAGGAGCAATTTCACTCCCAGGAAAAGTCTTACAAAGTCTTCAAGACAAATGCCATATCCCTTCCAACATGTTGATAACCGAAAGTCAGAAAAGTAGAAAAGTTACTATTTTTTTCCTGGAAATATATGAGAGATCTATCTTTAAACTGTACTTCTATTAAAGGGTTTGTTGAATTGATTCAGAATGTTCAACACCTTTTAAGATCAAGCTATGAATTATGCAATATCAATCTTTAAAAATATGTTAAGATATGAACACAAGATGGGTAATTTTCTTTTAAATACATCTCAGACAGGACTTGATTCCAGCTGAAAGATACTAAGATTTCTTGTAGACTGTAAGTTTTATTTTCAGTGGATGTCCATCAAATGGACATATTGTTCTGTGTATCAAAGTTATTTACTCCAACAATCAGACTATGAAATACTTTCTCACTGTAGCAGCTTATTCTACTGGAATTGCTCAACATGCTGTAGTAACATACTAAATCCCCACTGGAACTGCACATTGAGCCTGGATCATTTGAATCATAGCTGAGAGCCTTAGTTACTGGGTAGGTCATTGTCAAACTCAACTCTTTTGCACTTAATGACTATTGAATTATATATTTGCAGAGCAACAGCATAGCCTAGTGGTTAGGCTTCTGGAGAAGACAAGGACCCATGCTCAACTCTATGACCCATATCAAACAGAAAAAGGAAAGCAAATTTTTGTCACTTAAGTTGGGGCTGAAAAACTCTGGCCAATAAAAGTTTTATCATCACTGAAAATTGTTAGGCTTGGATATTTTTTCCCTTTTCTTATTTTTTTTTTCCTGTTGTTTTTGTTCCATCAGTGTTTCTGACCAAATGACTAAATTATTTCTAAACAGATTTCTGGTGCAAGTAATACAACATATGCTGTCAAGTACTCTTATTTTTTTAAAATAATTTTCCTTTTGTGTAGGACCTATAAAGCCTTAGTTTAAAAGAAAACTTTACAAACAGAGTTTTTATCCAAAAAGTAGAATAAATGAAGGCTGACAGAGCTCTTCTGTAGAATGTTTCTACATGTCAAAAAGGAGCATTTTTGTTTTCTGAGTTCACCCTCCTGTCTTCATAGACCATAAACTTATCTTTAGCTTTTGAGCGAAGTGCTTATTCAGGTTTTAAAATGATAGATATATGATTCTTGTGGTAAGGATTGTGGTTCCATTTCACATGAAAAATTTGTGGAATTCCTTAAAAAATAAATTAGAAGTTGCTATTGCTGGCAATGTGTTCTAGAATAGTTTTTGATAACAGTTTATCAGAGACATGAGAAGATATCATAAATGATTTACAGAATATTTATGACTATCCAAATTAAGCATTACTCATAACAAGATTTATTTCACCCTGGGAAGTCCTGGGAAATCCTTATGCATATCTTGCCAGGAGTTGCTTCTTGCCTTGTGTGATACATACCTATAATTAATTACATTGTACACTCCAGTCTTTAGCGCTTCCAGTGAAACATACTGCTTCAAATGATAAACATATGCCAGATTCATAAGTACATTTATACAACAACATGTACAATTAGGTACCTTGATTCAACACATGGTAATTTGGAAATAATCACTTTTGACTTTGGTCAATGTATTTCAGTCTTTTGATGCAACTGTACATCATAACAAAAATTTTAAAACCCTCTTTTGACCCACCTTTAAATATTCATCTTTTCTGTTTTGTTGGGGTTTTTTGGTTTTGTTTTTTGTGGGGTTTTTTTGTTTTGTTAGTTTGTTTGTTTTTGGTTTTGTTTGTTTGTTTGTTCTGGTGTGGTTTGGTTTGGCTCGGTTTTGGGGTTTTTTTTGTTTGTTTGTTTTTTGTGAAAAATATTGTTTGAGGAAGTATTTCAATTTCAATTGAAAAAAATCCAACAGCCTACCTGTAAAAGTTGAGATAAAATGATGGATCACTCCCATTACTTGTGAGTGCTCTGCCACTAAGTAATTCAATATCCTGAGACACCTTAATTCCTGTTTTAATTTCATTTAATTTTTAGTTCAAAATCTTCATATAAAGTATTTAAAGAAAATATTAAAATTAAAATCTTTTTGCCTTAATTTTTAGAGTGTTTAAATGTTGTTTTCTGAGCAGCAGTGTTCATTGACACAGTTAAATCTCAGGCTAAGGCGATAAGTACAAAATTTTTTGCTAGCAAATAGCTTTGTATAGCTTTAATTTTTTTTGGCCACATACCAAATGAACTGTCCAGATATCACCCACAATCAGGTAGTTTAATCCTGGTATAAAAAACAGATCATACATTTATTTCCTAAAGGGCCCAAGAATAAGATTTGGGGGGTTTATTTGGTTGGTTGCTTGCGTTTTTGTTTTAAGTCTGCTCTATTACCATAAAAATACTCTGCTGTGAGCTTATGCTAAGTGACTCCCTGAGGACTCACTGCTTGGTAGCCATGTGTCTGATAAACACAACAGTTCTGTGTCACTTCAGAAAAACTTCTAGTGCTGGATAAAATACACTTTCAATATTATTGCCAAGATGAAGAATCTTTACACATTTTTGGCCATAAATTGCAGTTGTAGGTTGTATTGGGTTTATGTGGCCAGGTTTTTGTAGCAGGAGGGCTACAGGGGTGGCTTCTGTGAGAAGCTGCCAGAAGCCTCCCTTGTGTCCTGCAGAGTCAACGCCAGCTGGCTCCGGGACAAGTTTCCTGCCGCTGGCCAAAGCTGAGCCAATCAGAAATGATAGTAACACCTCCATGACAACATATTTAAGAAGGAAAAAAAAGTTATTGCGCTGGTGAAAATTGCAGCCAAAGAAGGGCGGAGTGAGAACATGGGAACAACAATGTAGACACAAAGGTCAATGGAGAAGGAGTGAGAGGAGGTGCTCCAGGCACTGGAGCTGAGTTTCCCCTGCAGGCTGTGATGAAGACCATGATGAAGCTGACTGCACCCCTGGGGCCTGTGAAGGTCCACAGGGATCCACCTGTAGCCCATGGAGAAGCCCGTGTGGGAGTGGGTGGTTACTCAAAAGAGGCTGTGACCCTGTGTGAGGACTGTGTTAGAGCAGGATCTGGGCAGGGACCTGCTGACCCATGGAAAGAGGAGCCCATGCTGGAGCAGGTTTTCCTGGCAGGACTTGTGGCCCTGTGCAGGACCCATGCTGGAGCTGCCTGTGCTTGAAGGACTGCACCCCTGTGGAAAAGTGACCTATGACGCGGCAGTTCATGGAGAACTGTGGGCTATGGGAGGAACCACACAGGGAGCAGGGCAAGGACTCCTATCGCTGAGCAGTGACAGAAACAACCTGTGATGAACTGACCATAAACCCACTCCCTGTCTCCCTGTGCCGCCGGGAAGGAGGGAGAGGTGGGGAGAAGGTGTTGTTAAAATTTATTTGACTGCTTATTATCCTGCTCTGATTTTGTTAGTAATAAATTTAATTAATATCCCCATTTTGAGTCTGTTTTGCCATGACAGTAATCAGTGAGTGATCTATCCTGGTCCTTATCTCAGCTCATGAACCCTTCATTATATTTTCTCTCCTCTCTTCCTTTGTAGAGGGGAGTGAGAGAGTGACTTTTGTGGCATCCATCCAGAGTCAACCCACTACATAGATATATGCATATAGAACCATATTTGAAAGAACTTAATTAACATTAAACAGAAGGGGGAAAAAAAAAAAAAAAGGTGGCAAGAACATGCTTGCTAATTTCCTAGAAATAGTTTAAAAAAGGTATTAGATATTATATTCATTCTTTTGAGCTTACAAAACTAGATCAATGTTATGTTTGTGTTATAGAGAACATACCAACACATTTGTAGGGGATCTTAGATGATCATCATGAAATTACCTGTCTATTTACCTGAACTTATATCCCATCTCTGAAGCTATGTTACATAAGCACTGGTAAGGGGAAGGTCACATAGAATTAAATTTATCAGTAAAATAATAGATACAATTTTATGACATTTACAATGTCTTTGTTGAAAATCAAAGAACTGATTAAAACATTCTAAAAATTCCTGAATTTCCAATTGTTTAAGGGCTTTGTGAGAGATAGAATACAGATAAAAAATGCAACAAGAGAAACAGTAATTTCAAAGAAGAAATTTATGCATATTTAAATTCAGAGTTTGCAGTTACGGATTCTGTATTTCTGATATAATGTTTGACAACTTTGCATATAATATAGTGGTATGAGATGTTAAAATTACTCACGTTCTATGAGAAGGAATGATTATTTCCTTTTCCCTCTTATTAACAGAAATACTGACTTTCATAACAACTTGTGAATTAATTATACCAGCATACAAGAAATCCTGCTAATTTCAATATTTCTTTACAGATTGTAAAACCTGCAGGATTCTGTGCAATTGCAGACGACTGTCTTTGCTCTTTCTCATCACAATTTCTGTGACGTTTCATCTTCCCAACTCACTGAAAAAGGAACTTGGTTCATGAAAAAAGTTATTTGTGAGAGTTGGAACACAATGAATGGGAAGTGACAAAAGAGGCATACTTATTCCAGCTAATGTCTTGCTTTAACAAGATCATCATGATCTCCAGAGATCCTTTCCAACCCTACCAATTCTGTAATTCTGTGATTCTTCAACTTCAGACAAAGTTTCCAGAGAGGTATATTATTGCTATTTTTACTTATTGCTACCTGGTCTTGCAGGACAACCTCAAAATCTCCAGGGCATCACTTTTGAGTATATAAGTTCTGGCTGCCACTTACTGTCATTGTGTATTTAGTGAGATTTTTTTTTTCTTTTCCCCTATGTTGAATTATATGTTAAAATATTGAACATTATAACTGAGATAATGTGAAACAAGAAATACGCTCTGGGTAAAAATCTGCAATAACTGATCTCAAAATGAGGGAGAAGTCAATTTTGATTGACCTTGTAATCAGACAACACATATTTTATCTCACTGGACATAACATAGCAGCACTGAACTACTGGCAATATACATTTAGACCTGATAATGAGTAGGAATTAGATATCTAAATGTCTCTGAATATTTTCCCCCAGTTATTTGTGTACTGTTTAGAGAACTGAAGCATAACCAAAGATATTAAAAGGGTCTATTGACATGCCTTCTGGAAAAGATTGTTTATTTATAAAGGTGAGAATAATGTATTACAACCATGCCCTTGTAGATAGATGTCTGAACATCTTTAAATTGAAAATACTGAGCTAAAGAATTTTTCATTTGAAAATAAGTAAAATCTCACTCAGAAAACTTCAACCAACCTACCCAGAAAATGGCTGTGGACCTTCAGCAAGTGAAATTTAACTTGAGCTGTAAAATGAAAAATCTGAATTTTAAAAATCCTCTATATTCTCAATAAAAGTAAATCTTTTCCTCTTTTGTGGGTCGCTTATGCTTTTTTAGAAGAAAATAATACATACTGAAACTATCAGTTGACTTACGTGCTACAGATTTATCAATAGGATAATGTAGAAACTGATAAAACCAGAGATACTCAAATCCATTGTGGATATTCCCACTGAACTTCAGAATACACAGAATTAAGCAATAAGGCAGTGAGAAGAGGTACTTCTGTGTTGGTGATAAGGTAAAGCTGTTGGATGTCTTTCAAATTATTATGCCAGTCCAGGTATTTTTTGCATAATGAGAACATCTTTCTTGTGTCAGATCAGGTTTTGATTATAACTAAATAAATGAAAGCAGAGATATGTTGATAAGGTCACCTTTAATGTAAAGTTTGGTCTGAGTTGTCTGAAGAATTAAATGGAATGGGGAAACCTGATGTTAAAGTGAGGAATTCAGAGAAAGAGATGTTGCAGAATACCACATTTTGGAGGAAAAAACCCTCCCCTAGAAAAAAAAAAAAAGGCAGCAAACAAAAAACACTTATACTGAGAGGTCAGTTACAGTAAATAAAGCAAATGTCAACTAATAAATAAAAAAAATTGTTACTTCCCTTTAAGATTATTTCTTCAAGCACATGCTACAAATTTAGTTTTATTTTTTTAATAATGTTTATTATGGTACTGATGAAAACGTGGCTCTAAATATGTTTGAATAGCTTCTGTCTGCTTGTAGCTAGGTCTTTGTGAAAGCTGTCAACTGTGTCATTTAACTTGGTTCCACCTGAAAATTTGCTGAGAGTGCATTCAATCCCACTGTCCCACTAGAAAGGCTATTTCTATATGTTCTAAGTAATAGAGATATTATCTTAGAAAATTGGATTGTTCTGTATGATGATCAGGTTATTCAGTCCCAGAAGTTCTAAGCTTGATAAGTATGGCACAACATGTTAGAAGAGTTTATAAACTGGTCACTCTCATCCCATCAGGAGGTAGGGATTTATACCCAGTTACATGAGGACAGGTATACAAGTGTTACATGCTCTATATAGACATACACATATACATGCATGAGACCTGTCACATATATATGGCATATTTGTTACCTGACTTATAGTATGTGCTCCATATAGATGCGTCCACAAGTGTATTTTATACGCCCCGAAGATTTTTATAAAGACCATTGAGTTCATGTTGATCAAAAATTGAGTGGCCTCATTAGCACGGTTTTAAATTGATAAATCCTGGTAGGCTCTATTGCCCCAGGCCTAGGATCAGACAAGCAGTCAGACAGTCTTTTTTCTTCTGAGCTGTGCTTCTGTCTTTCTGGAACATAAAAATCATGACTCACATACTTTTCCACAAAAATCATATGTCCTCTTTTAGTCCAGTTCAAAAATGGTTCCAAGAACATCAGTTTTCATGCTAGTATTATTTTCAAGTTATATTTTCAAAAGAAAAGCCTGAAAGAATGTTCAAGCACAGAAGTCTGTAACTTTCCTTTAAATAATTAAATGACAATATTTGGTATAGATATGTTAGGGTTATATGTTTGAAAGCTAAGAGGTAAGTGAAAAAAAAGTTACTCCTCCTTGACTGTTGATAATGGGTGACAATTTACACGCAAGCATGAGATAAGCAAGCTCTTTATCACTCACTCTCACTCACTCTCTCTCATGGCTAGGCTTCGCGAACGAAGATTTGGGAGGGGCTCTACCCACGCTTGCTGCAAGCGCGCTGAAGGTTAAAGAGGCCGATGCGAGATAGGCAAGTCCGGTTGCAAAAGGCACAGCAGAAAGTCTCCATAGGTGGTGTTGGCGAGGCACGGTTCTTTCTGCGTTGTCTTTTCTCCTCCAGACTGATTCTGCGTGCATTCTCAAAGGAATCAGCAGCGTTATAGATGGTGTGTCTCCATGCCTCCCGACTGGAGGCCAGAGTGGACCATTGATGGTAGTCAATATTCACCATAGGTGAATCAGAACTCAAGTCAGTGCAGCAGTTCACCTATCTGGGAAGCATCATTTCCTCAGATGGTAAGATTGACCAAGAGATAGACAACAGGCTAGCAAAGGCGTACAGTGCCTTTGGAAGACTCTATAAAAGAGTCTGGCACAATAAACACTTGAAGAAAAGTACCAAGATTAGTGTCTATAAAGCCATTGTGCTGTCCACTCTTTTATATGGGTCTGAATCGTGGGTCATCTACCGCCGCCATCTGCGTCTCCTCGAACGCTTCCATCAGCGCTGCCTCCGCACTATCCTGAACATCCACTGGTCTGATTACGTAACCAATGTGTCTGTCCTTGAACAGGCAGCAGTCACCAGTATTGAGCAAGCTCTTTATACTACTCTTATAATTCAGGGTCCTGAGTCATGAGTGTAGGACACATGGCAGTGACAAATCTGGAAAGCCTACTTATACTAAGCAGGAGTCAGGGAGCTGCTCTTTATTTTAATATGGTTTTAAGCTTTTATACTGCAATGCTGCATAGACTAATTATTTAGATACATTATAATGCCCATTCTGGAACAAAGAATGCATTAGTGTACAACAGGTCTCTAGAATATGACTTCATTATGGTTTTTCTAAAGGTTCAGTTCACATGATGTACAGCGTCCCTTAACCAACACCTCCAGCTGGGCTAGGGAAAATATGAGGTAAGGGAAGTGCTGTACATACAGATATTTTCCATTTTTGTTTCCACAAATATTGAGGATTATTTATTTATTTGTTTAATATGATTCCTCTAAAATTAGAAGTCTTTCTCCCCTGCCCTCATTTCCAGGGTGTCTGTGTGTATACCTCTGGGTGTGCTTATATATATGTATGCAGATTATGCACATATAAATAAACTCTTCATAGATGGCTGATATATATCACAGCTAGAAATTCAAATGTGTTAGGCACTTATTTGTGCCTTTAATTATTTACTTACAGTTCAGCTGAAAGCAGAGTTTGGCAAAGCATCACTTGTTCTGCTTCCTTTCATTTCTTTGGTTTGTTTTTTTTGGTTTTTGGGGGCTTTTTGGGTTTTGTTTTGGTGGGGGAGTTGGTTTTTTGTATTTTTTTTTTATCAGAAATAAGGTTTTGACCCTTTCCAGGTTTCATTCTAAATTAATCACANGAAAGTAGTTATAACAAATTAACCATTGTATTTTTTCTTCTTCAACTACCAGTCAAATCTTTCAACAGGTCTAGTTTTCATTCTGGAGAGAAGAAAAATGTTGTGTGCTTACCTTCCTCTTTCTCCTGCCCAAGTCTGGATCAGAAATATGAATAACAAGACCAAACAAAATTATCTTAAAAACTGGAGATGAAAAAATTCCAGAAATACAAGAGAAAATTCATCACTATACATGTCTAAGACAGAATTATAGTTCTATTCCTATGAATAGCATGTGTTGATATCAATATTGGGGATTAATGATATATATTAATAAAAAATATATTAAGTCCAATAGTCCCATGAATACTGGTGAGAGAAAAGTGGAAGTAAATCCTTTGGTTAGCCCAAGTCTTTCGGGCTACTTTGTGAGGCTTCAAGTTACTCCAATCTAAAATTTGAAACATTCTAAAGTTCTCACCATTCTGCCAAACAGTGTTTGCCTTTATTATTTGCACTGTGTACAAGTAATCCACTGCTAATCATAGCTGGTTGCTAAGCATCCTTCCCCAGGAAAGGCAGACAGTAGGCAAAAAACTAGTGAGTTCACAGAGCTTAGGCCAGAATCAGAATAAGAATCAAAGCATTTTATTAATTTATTAATGACTTGTAATTAACCCACAGTGAACTATACATTCAGGATCAATATTGGTAATATGGCAGATAAATCATGATACGAGACACTTACATAGCATTAATAAACAGCTATATATCTCCCAGCCCCCGTAAATCACTGCAGAAGCACACACCCCCACCCTTCCCCAGCACCCAGCAGGTCCCAGGCAGCCCCCTGCTGCCACTGGGTGGTGGCACATGCTGCTCCCCCTGGCACGGGTCTCCATGTGAGCCCCATCCCTGTTGGGTCGTGGGCTGCTGCTGGCACCCACAGGGATGTGCCCAAGGGGTGGCTGCCTTAACAGGGATACTGCAGCAGGGGCTGGCCAGGTGGCACTGTAGGTTCCCCTACTGGGTCTCCTCAACCTGGCAACCCTTCATGCTACCTTTATGCCATTTTTCAGGCTGGCTCCCTCTATATTTCTATTTATTTTACTCTATTCAACAAAATATCTTTTCTCCTGGTTAATACCCTGGATAACTTGGCTGGTGGTGACTTTCCTCTGTACCCAGGTTACAAAAAGGACATTGAAGTACTAGAGTGTGTCCAGAGGGGCAATGAAGCTGAAGCGTCTGGAGCACAAGTCTTACAAGGAGCATCTGAGGGAGCTGGAATTGTCTAGCCTGGAGAAAGGAGTCTCAGGGGAGACTTTATAGCCCTCTACAACTACTTGAAAGGAGGTTGTAGCCAGGTGGGGATCAGTCTCTTCACTCAAGTAACAAGTGACAGGACAAGAGGACATATCCTCAAGCTGCACCATTAAGGGTTTAAGTTGCATATAGGAAAAAATTCTTTAGTGAAATGTTGTCAAGCACCAGGAACAGGCTGCCCAGGGAAACAGTGGAGTTACTATATGTGGAGGTATTTAAAAGACATATAGATGCGGAGCTTAGGGACATGATTTAGTGGCACACTTGGCAGTGTTAATGGTTGGATTCAGTGGTCTGAGAGGTCTTTCCCAAACTAAATTATACTGTGATTCTATGATCCTAAGATTCTATGGTAGACTTGGAGCAGAACCCCTCCTGCCAGTTCTGTGCACATCACACCGCATGCAGTCACAGTACTGCCCTAACAGCTGGGATTTTCTAGGCCGCCACATCCATGAATCATGTGCCCACCACTCAAAGACCATACATAGTGAATGGCAAAAAAATTCCTTTGATAAAGAAACTTATAATTGATTTCATACATACAAAATTTTTATTTGTTCAGCTTGTGTGACTCTGTTCATTTTACCTTGTATAACTGTACTTTCAGATTCAAGTAATTCTCCTGGGTGAAGACAAGGTGGGGAGGTGGTTAAAAGAGACAGAGGGTGAAACTTAGAGGCAGAGCAGTAGAAAATTTAGGGTATCTAAGATTTACTTAAATACAAGATGGTTATCCTGGAATTTCCAACAGTCAAATAGATATGTGGTCACTTTTGCAGAAAGACTGACTTGTTCTGTTCTAGATACTTTAGACAATTTCAACAGGAGGGATAGTTCCATGTAAGTAACTATTTCTGTCCAATAGATTTGAAAGAAACTTGAATTGACTATTGTGGGCTTACACAACAGTTTTAGGCCTCAAAAGTTATAAGACACCCAAAAGATACCCATGTAGTCTTCAGTGTAGACATCAAAGCAGAAATCCTTGAAATGTCTGCATCACAGCATAATTTCCTATTGAATTCTGAAAAATATGTCCAGCAGAATGTAGGGTACAATTTTATCTTTTTTACAAATCCCAATTCAACAAAATAATAAAAATGAGCTTCCAACTGATAGAAAATTCCTCTACACATCATTCTAGTTGTGGTAGATTTTGTTAAAATCACTGTATACCTAGAGCAAAGTGAAAAACTGATCTCAGGAGAGGGAGAGAGAGAGACTTTATTTCGCAGATGATCCAAATGATTTTTCCTACAGGGACAGATTCCTCTCTGAAGTAAATTGGCCTCTGCCTCTACAGTTGTTATTCCTTACCAATATTGGACAAATCTGGTCATAAAAATCTCTAATAATGGGTAATCCAGAACCTTCCAGAGCTTACTTTTTTATAATTTAATATTTCATAATTTTTTGTAATGTTTCAGCTAAATCACTTTAGCTGTGATTTCATCCAAGTATTTCTAGTCTTGTTCCCAATCGAGATGCAGGGAACACATTTTTCCAACCCTCTTTTTCTTTTGTGGAGCAATAATTTGCTTATTTGTTAACTGTTGCTACATCCTCCTTCTGCATACTCTCCTTCAGACTAAAGACTAACAGTTCTTCCTGTCTCTCCTCATAATCAAGATTTTCAGATTACTGATCTTACTTATTCCTCTCTGGATTTCCTCCAGTTGGGCCACAGCTTTCTTGAAACATGGTGCCCCAAACAAATGTTGACTGCTCAAGTCAGCAGTTAAAGGTTAAACAAGTTAAAGGTGTTGCCTGCATATTTTTTAACCAGTTTTTAAGGAAGAACTTTTGAACTGAATTTAGAAGAAATGTGACTAATTTTTTTGTTTGGTTGATTTTTATTCTTTTTGTGACAAGGTATCTTATTATATAATGTGTAATATCAGAAATCACTAAGATTAATGTCACAAACACTTCAAAAAAAAAAAAAAAAAGAAAAAGACCAGCTCTTCTCGTACCTATATCCGTATGGCTCTGAAAATTTTGAGGACCTCTATATTACAATTTTGACCACAGCGTTTTGCTCATTGTAGTGTCAGCTGATGGCAAAAGAAACTGATTTGTTATTTTCAAAAATTTAAATGAGGAAAAAGCAACACCAAATAATTCTCATTTACCTCAGTGACCTGGCACTGTAGCCACTGGGATCAGGCCCTTGGTCAATGCCAGCTGTCTAACTGAATTTTCTACAGACCATGGTTTGTCACATTTGTGCATCTGTACATTTTCCAGGAGAATCTTTCTGCCAATGAAGAGCAGAAGTACTTCCAGGTATTCCTGTTGCTGCATGTATTCTCACTGTCTTTTTTTCCTACATCTCAGGTCAGAATTTAATATACTAGGACTTGAAAGCTCAAAAAAAGAGGGTAAGTTAGATTCAAAATACATATAATGACTTTTAAACCAAGGATTAATGCTATTTAAATGGCTGTTCTTAATGACCTTGGATTCTTATAACATTTATTATGCTAAATTTAGAATTGCCTTGGGATGTGCTATTACCTGTTTCAGAAAGTATTTGCACATATTGGAATGGAGCTTTTTATTGGTGTTTATTGCATATACTATTGAGTAATAGTATTTATAATACTTGAAAGGTGACTTGACAAGTGGCAATGGAAACTTGTATTCCTGACAGATTGTCATGTCTATAGCTCCAGCAAAAATTCTGCTGTACAGGCTTATCTCTTTTCATTAGCTGAAACTAGAACACAGCAAATAATAAAAATACCACAATGAATGCATACTCAAAACTGAACATAAAATTTTCCTCTTCTTCAGTCATAACTGTCTGTATTCCCTTCTCCGAGTATTATCATACAAAGGTTTACTAGCAGATTGTTCCCTCAGAGAGTTCACTTAAATAAAGTATATTCATAGACATTTGTAAACAAAATTATTTGAACCAAAACAGAAAAGTTACGCTGATTCACTTCTGGAACAAAATACACTACATGCCTCATATATTCAATCAAATATAACCAATGACATTCAAAACTTCTATTTTGATTATTCTCAATTATTTCTTCCTGAAGAGTTTAAAAATAAAGGATCTGTGAGATTATTGTGTGAATAGCAATTCAACCAGCAAACAAATCTATGAAAATTATAAAGACCAAGTAATACAGAAGATGGACATGAAGAGAGAATAATTTCTGTGGAAAGGTTATGATATATGGAACTCAGAATACACCATTTAAAAATAAGAATAGATTTCAGAGTTGGAAAAGGAATGGATAGAATTGATTTATTGAAGCATGGAACTGTATAAATTTGTTTAGAATGTGGAATCAGTTATATTATTCAGGTCTAGTGTGTTTATTACTTTAACCCATTATGCTCTGCTTCAGTGCTCAGAGTGACAACACATTAAATAAATATTCACATTCTGTTACTTCGCTTAGGAAATTCATATACTGCAAATATTTCTGATAGCAGAAGAATAAAATATTTACATGCAGATAAAGAACATATAATGCCACTTTGAAGCAAAACCTGCTTATTGGGTGCAGGTATATTAGATTTGTGGTCTGGGTAACATTTTTCTCTAGGACAGTAACTATCTGGCAACAATCAAGGTTTATCTTGCTTGTAGTCAGTGTTACAAGTAAAATCTTGTCAGATCTGTATAGACTGAGCACATGAAACAGAGCAACAGATCTCTCCTTTGCTTAGTATTATGACTTACTTACTTAAAAAATAAGAGTGTTTAAAGCTCCAGGCATTCAGGGAAGTCACTGTGTCAGGAATTGTCCATTAATCCTAGTAACGGATTAAAGTAGATTGAAGTAAATAACTGGTGGAGTGCAGATGAATGGGAACTGCATGTGAAGAGAACAATATAGACTACAAACAGTAATAAACTGCAGGACATTTGGGGTAACCTGTAAGAGCAATTCATGGCTAGGGTTCTCTGCTATGATGAGATTGGTTTGAACTCCTGTTTTGAGATAAATATTAGGTACTAGTATTTAGATTCTGATTTTTTTCTTTTTTTCAATGAACGTGTTATATAGATTTTTACCCTTTTCTGTTCCCAGTAATTACAAAACCTAACTTGGGGACTACAATAAAAAGCTAGCTTTAATATGCAAATTGGCAGCTACAGTGCTATAAAAATCAATGGGTATCTCATGTTGTGAGATAAAATTATGAAAAGTGGCAAGACTAGAACAGGAAAGAAAACGTAATATTTAACTTCAGTGAAGGAGCAAAGTTTGGCAACTGGCTAACATCTCTGCAGTTTACAAGACAGGGATAGACACTCACATAGCTAAACTGCAAGGCTAGATGTGAACTTGCTTTGCTAAACTTTGGTCTTTTAGGTCAGTAGAAAAAAGTGTTATTTAAGTTGTGGTTGATACAGGCAAACTTGTATAGCTCTGTAAGGGGATTTACTTCATGTTGAAAGATTAAAAGTATCTGAGAAGATGTCTCTCATGCCCTTGCGTTCAAAGGACTTTTCTCTGAACACTGACAAAATTGTGTCTCTGCTTCCAAACAATGTTGTCCAGGCTGTAGCTTAATCCATCTATTTCATCTCTGGTTTTCTGTTCCAGAATGTCTGTTATAATCCACTAACTTAGAAGGAACATAGGGATTTATTTCTTTTCCTCCTCTGTGCCTTCTTGAGGAGATAACTTTAACTGATGTTACCATTCTCCATTCTAGGCTTTTTTTCTGGGAGAAGATAGGACAAGGAAGAAACATTAAGTAGAAGAAGGTCACTGATCCCTTGGATTCAAATTTGCAGGGACCTTTGAATTTCTTTTAAAATATATATTAGTTTCTGACCTCTGTTAAAGACACAAATCCCATGGCTGTGTAGTGTTCTACCTTACCCATCGCAGTGAGTATGAACCAATGCACATGTAATGAAATTATTGCATGGAAGGACAGTTTTTTGTATATATAGTGCTGTATTGCTAACAGACTGTGCCATTATGTTATTTAGGAAATTGGGATGACACTGTGCAGATGCTGTGATAGTAAATCTTAAAACCAACTATTGATTGGTAAAATAATATAATCCCAGACATGACTCTTAATAGTGTATGAGCTTTTCACTAAGATGAAGTGTCCTAATACTGATAAATGATCCCATGTGAAATGGGCTTCATGTTCTTCAAAACATAGCTAGCAATAAGTCAGCTTTATTGACCTGACACAATTAGTAGCTTAAAGTGGTGGAAAAAATCCAGCTTCCCTCAGGTTTAGCATTTGTATTTCAGATTGTCTCAACTTTTAAAAATTATTATTTCTGAGTTGCTCCTATATTTTTTGTTGTTTTTTTGTAATTAATGTAGAAACACTAGACTATGTAGGTAGTGAATTGTCTATACTTCCTATATTTTTAATAATCCAATCATTCTCTATTACAATAGTGAATTATTACTATACATATATAATATACTATTATATAAGAAATATAATACTAAAACCTGAAGTGAACAATGAGACTCCTACAGAATGGTGTAGAGAGATATTGAACATACTTCCTAGGCTAAGATACTAAGTTTAATCTGAGACTGTCACTCACTTAACAGCTATTTATAGGCAGCTATTTTTAAGATTACCCTTCTACAGCCTTTTTTTGTTATTTCAAAACTTGTTCAGAAGTGTTGGCAAAATAATTGAAGCTGAAATACTTATGAGAGAACTATCACTGCTACAAAAGGAAGTATGATGAATCAGAGGAGTGACAGGCGCAGTTCAAGGCAAGACACAATTATGACTCTTAAACAAGGACTTAATAAAATATTGGTTAAATTTGAGAACTCAAAAAACCCTTAATTTTTCCGGGACCAAGTTTTTAACATCTTCTGACATTTGACCCATACATTTTGCCAACATTTTAACAAGCTAATTTTACATCTCTATATTTTGATGCCTATGACAATCTTCCTAAAGAGGAAGGATCTGGAGGAGTCTGCCTTATGAGGAGCAGCTGAAGTCACTTGGTTTGTTCAGCCTGGAGAAGAGAAGACCAAGGAGAAACCTTATTACAGTCTGCAACTTCCTCACAAGGAGGAGTGGAGGGGCAAGTATTGATCGCTTCACTCTTGTGACCAGTAACAGGACTCAAGCAAATGACATGAAGCTGGATTAGGAAAAGGTTTTTCACCTGGAGGGTGATTGAGCACTGGAACACATTCTCCATGGAAGTGGTCACATCATCAATCCTGAGAGAATGCTCTCAAGCACATGGTGTGATTCTTGGGGTGTGCAGTGTAGGACCAGGAGTCGGACTTGACGATCCTGATGAGTCCCTTCCAACAAAGCACAGCCTGTGAATCTATGATGATTTTGTCAATAGGTCAATATATAGTAATTATTGAACTGTGGGCCTGAAGCTAAAACAAAGATGTTTTAAACTGTACAAGAAACTTTAAGGACTAATAAGTTCATTAAGCTGTCCTTCTGTCAAATTTCAAATTAAAATGCAAGTTTCCCGTGACTGATATTGAGCCATAAGGAACAGTACAATATTCACTGAAAACTATTTACTATTCCCTGTTGAAGCTACAGCATGATCAAAGAGCTGATGTTTGGTCTCAGTAAAGCAATATCTCAGCTGATCAACAAACCTTCAGAACTGATTCAGAGGCTCCTGTTGCTTAGTGCACCATATTTTATTCTGTGGAGCATATTTTTCTGGTGAACTGCTATGAGAAGAAAATGATGTGTAAAGCTGTGTCTATCCCCAGAGTGGCCATTCACAGTGTTTGACTTTCAGCCTCTCAAAGCAGAGAAACTAGAAAATAATTTTGTGATATAAATATCATGCTAAAATATGAAGATATCAATTAACAATTGCCTCAAGACTTAAAAATAATTTTAAATGCCATTCAATTTGCAATAGGTCAATACATGAACTCCTTAAGCCTAAAAACATATTTTTTGAAAAACATATTTTAGATGTGGCCAAAATGAAATTCATTTTCACATGAACTTGCTCCATTTAAATGTTTGCACTATGAGAAGCAATTTTCCAATTATGTAATCTGTGTCCTGTATTGTATTTGTCTATCTGAGCAAGGCTAACTGTTTCTCTTCAGTCCTAGATTTTGCCACTGCATTTTGCTATTATCATCTGAACTTGCATAACATCACACACAGTCAATACTTTCAAAAACTGAAGCCATCTTATTTCTCTGAAGAAGTATTAGAAGTCTACAGGTAATTCTGGAGTAGGGAGTTTGCCATTCTGTGACTAAAGATATTCTTACAGACCTTTTTACTTGTGCTGGAAAGACTTATAATTTCATTCTCCAAAACCGAAAGTCTTCGGAATCTCAGTTGTTGTCAGTCTCAGAAAGGGTGCTCTTCAATAGTCTTCAAAGACTCTAACAAATCTTACGGCACCATAAAATGTCAGAATGGGATAATAGATACCATAGGATGTTGTTAGTGGTTTACAAAGTAACATATCATATTTTCCTCCAGAAGATTCTTCTTTCCTTTGGGAACACATGCAGAATCAGTCTCGAGGAGAAAAGACAACGCAGGAAGAACCATGCCTCACCAACACCGCCTATGGAGACTTTTTAGCCATCAGCACAAATCTTTGTTCGCAAAGCCTAGCCATGATGATGATGATGATGATGATGAAGAATGGATAATAATTTATAGTAAAGATAACCATACTAACATTAGGAATTGAAGACATAATTTTTTTATAGGCCATATTTTAGAAGAGTTGATTCATTGCATTCTGGCCTTTTTTTAATAGATTAAGATTCTCATCTCAGGAGGAGGATAAATAAGAGAGATATAGCAATTTTTAAAATTATGACCATTTTAGAGAAAATATTAAGAAATTATAAGGTCCACAGAAATTTAATCGTATATACTTTAGGTCAAAATTTTGCATTTGCCAATAATGGAAGAACATGCAACAGTTTTGTTCATTCCGGTCTTTACATGTAGGTCTTTTTAAACCAGATTTTTTTTGCTCTGTTTCCTAATTAAGTGATTTTGTTCATCATAGCTTTTGAATAAGGAAAGAAGTTATTTTTATCTCTGATCGAAAAAATGTGAAAAAAATGTTCAGCATATGTATATTTTGATTTTTTTTTAATTTCATGGTTTTTAAGTGAACTTCACACTTTTCTGAAACTTGATTTCTAATGGTTGGGATATAACATTCTTTGAAAGTATGAAAAGAATGGAGAACACTACCAAGGACTTTCTAGACTTCTAAAAGAATATATCATGCTGAATCAGCATTAGAGCACAATTTGACTCTCTTTTTCCTTTTTGACTGCTTCCTTTTTGTTTATCTTTTTGATCTGATTTTTCTGATTATTCATATCAGTCATCCTATCACTTATTTATCTCACTGTTGTCTGGACATAAGCATCACCAGGATATAAACATCACATTTCAAGACCCTAGATAAATCCTGTGTGTTCACTTCGAAAATGGCTTTCATTATACAATGTATCTTTTAATCTTTAAACTTTAGACATAGTCATTTTGTTGTGATCTGCAAGGGCAAAATGCTTTGATCAGCACCTTGCTTTCTCTGGAAATCCTATCAAAACTAACTAACTAATCAGACTCCTATTCTTGCCTTCTTTTTCCTGTTCCCACTCTTTCTATGAGTATTTCTATGAATAAAAATAACAACAGTAATTACAACACTGTGAAACGAACAAAACCCCCAACCTATCAGGCATTTATTTCCAGCAGTCAGGAATTTGCTAAGAACATCTAAGCAACCAGAGGGTCTTTCAAGGCATCTTTAGAAAAGATCTGTGTTTTACTAACATTTAGAACTGTTACTCTGCTGATGTAAGATACTGTGGTTTGACTGTAAAATGACTTTACAGCTAAGCTGGGATAAATCAGGGAAGCCAAGTAATTAACTGTCATCAGAAGTTACATGCTGTCTCAAATTTTCCCCTTGTTCACATCCATTTTATGAGAATATATTCCTGTCTCACTGAAGATTCTCCACTCTGATGTCATTGTTACTGTGGGGATCATCCTACTGCCTTTAGTAAAGTGAAGCACAGAGCTAGACTCACATGATCTTATATTGTGTCTAACACCTAGATATATAGTTTAAGTATTTTTGACAAGTTCAGCTTGTGTCCTGTATTTTTCTTTTAAAATTAATACTATTATA
>VWZG01004969.1:77407-96552 GCA_013396735.1 Grallaria varia | reverse complement strand
AAAAAAAAAAAAAGATTTATAGTTCTTCACATGGATAAGGCATTAATTGTAATAGTACTGATCATAATCCCAGAAGACTGTGTTGAAGACAAGATGTCCTTCCTACTCTTATCCACCATCTACTCACCCTCAAAAAACCCCAAACAAACAAAAACCAACCAACCAACCAAAAAACCCACCCCAAACAAAAACCAAATCAATAAAATTACAATTAATGTGAAAGACATGGAAGAGGTGAGAAAACTCTTTTCTTTAGAGGAGAGAGGTTATGTCTACATTTATGAAGAGGTTTATCTAGGGGACAGGGGCATAACATCGAAGTAATAAATTATCATTAGTGAGCATGTGATAATTTTCCTCTAGAGAACAGAAAGACAGATAATATTACATGCAACTGTAGCAACTCTCCATCATTCCCTTCCATAGGCATCTAAATACACCTTATACACACCACAGAAAGAGTAATTGAAGATCACAGAGGAGGAGCTGGGAATTTAAAAACATGAGGCCCAGGGTTACATCACAGAGATATCTCTCTGAAAGGGTTAAAGTAAAATATTTAATTCCTAAGGGAAAGCAATGCTAAACTACCTGACAATTCAAGTAAGAGGACACTTGAGAGCTTCTCACTAACAGACGTCATCTTTGGCAGCCTATTTCGGCAGCAAAATATTGTGCTGCAGAAATTGTCACAGCTATTTGTAACTTTTTTGTATCTGAAGCAATAAGTGTGATTCTGGATTTTTTTTTTTTTTCAGTAGCCCCTACATGTATGCATTCTTTCCTCTTGAGTGTGATTATCTTGATTTAGTAGCTTATTTTTCCTATGACTACATTTTTTTCTGTTCTTTTAATATAATTAACATTATTCTTGGCTTCCCTTTTTAACTCATAACGTATCTGTTATATATCCCTCAAAAAATGTTTAAGCTTGCCAAACACATAAACAAGGAATATGGACTAAATTACATTTTCATTTTTGTCGACTTAATTTAGTCTTCTATAATCCTTCTACCAATAAGTCCCAAAGTATTTCTTTTCCACCATTCCAATAGCATTCAAACCATAACCTTGATTGACCTTTAACGGTGAGTGAGTAGGAAGAGGGAGAAATACCAAAATATTCTACTTCAAGATGCAAGTACTGAAGTGCATACTTTGAGTCTTATCTTTGCAGATCATGCTTTCCCTAAATCATACGGGATCTAAAAGGATCTAAATTGTTTGAATTTCCTTATTGGATCTATAGTTTCATGGAAAATGCTTCACAAATAATTTCACTGTATTGAACCCAAACTTATTTTCACTAGTTTAATAAATATTTTCTGCCCTCATGTCAATCCCTGAGGCACACTACTAAAGATTTACCTGTACCTGGACTTGATCCCACTGATCACAACCCTCTGAACACAAGAGTTTACCCAGTTATAGACATCACTGTCCCCTTATTCAGTGCATACTCAGTCAACTTGTATATGATGACAGGATAGTGTTGAAAATTTACAAAAGTCAATATAGGCAACATCTACCCAGCAGGCCAATCATCCCATTGTTGAGGGTTCTGAGGTTGGTAAAGCATGATTTTCCCTCCATAAATCCATGTTGACTATTTCCTGTATTTACTACTTCCTACAACAAAGAAGAATTGGGAAACCAAAGTGACCTCTGCAGAGTACTTGGGAGGTAATTTTTTCTTCTTTGGCACTGTCTTGTTTTGAAACATGGACTATTTAAAAATATCTTAGAAGAAATATATTCAGTTCTTTTTTCTGTAAACCAAGGGTAATTTCCATCAGATATTCTGAATTTATCTATTTTTTACATAGTGAGCATTTTTCTGCAGAAAACATGCAATTAGTCCTATTTCTCTCTATTTTAATAATGTGATTTATAGACATGACTCATGAATACTTCTTCATTGTCCAGACGTATAGCAAAAAGTATTCCCAAGGCAACATGAGATGCATCTGCTCCTGGTTATCACTGTTTCCCAAACCACATGTGCTGGATTTCCCTTAGAAGAACCTTTTGTGAATTAGGAGTGATCTGCTACAGAACGTGCCCTTGGGCTGTTCACAGTTCAGTTTGTGAAGTTTCTCCAGTTGTCTGGAAGACTCCATGTGCTATCTGTTATACTTCCGGAAAACCTTGAAACCTACAGCAAACAATAACATAAAATAATTATTTAAATGAAGAGCATGTTACCATACTGTAGGAAGTACAAAGATGCTGATACTTGAAAGTGAGAGAAAACAGCTGCTGAAGTCCAGCTCCTCTAAGGCAGTCTGTGATGGGGCTTGTAGGGGAAGCTTTCCAACAGAGTATATTCTATGATATATGAAGAATCAGACTGATTGTTTTGTTATATGAAGCACTGAGATCCATACCAAAAGTTACTGTCAAAAAGTCTTGAGGAACATTACTTTAAAGTGGAATAAGCAGAATTCTGTATTATGTCTAGTATTCCCATATTTCTGGGCACACAATCAAAAAATGAAATGTGTGAGCATGTGCCATGCAGACCATATATAGTAAGCCCAATGCTTCAGGAACATATTACCTCCATTGGGCATGTTCAAGTGAGCTGTAAAGTACACATGCAGGTAAACTATGCATACACAGCGGTCATTTGTCTGAAAACTCAGAAAAGAAGGAAAAAAAAAAGAAAAAAGAAAATAATATTTGATTCCTTTTTGCAAGCCTGAGGAAAATTACAGTTGTGTTAAGAACATCAAGACATATTGTCACTGTGGTTTTCTTGTTCTTGAAAATACGGTCACAACTTTTCTTCCTATTACAGAAGCAGTAGATATTAATCATTGATGGAATGGTATCTGTTTTAGAGATACAGTTCAAAGGTTTTGTTCTACTTTGATAGCATATGCATTCAAGAATAAAGTCTCAGTCATTTATTGAAAGATATTTTCTCACTGTTCTCATTTCCTTTGTTCCTGGTTTGAGCTTCTCTCTTGTTCATCCTGTGGAGATTTTGATTTACTGCAATATGCTGAAATGAGTCATTAGATGGTTAAATGCTTTCAAAAGTTAATGTATCTGGCTAGTTTGGCATTAATTAATAATGAATGAGATGCAATGTACCACGTTTCAGCAGCTGCCCTGAATGTTTTGTGTAACTTCTCCCAAGATTATTTTCACTTCATAGGAGGTATCATTAAGACAACTTGCAGCAGGACAACAGAGGATGCAAGAGCTCTTGCCTCTCTTTCTTTGCAGAACAGAGATGTGATCAAATACAGCCTTGAGCAACCTGATCGGGCCAGACCCACTTTGAGCAGGGGATTGGACTAGATGGGTTTGAGTTCACTTCCATGCTGGATTACTTCTTGATTCTGTGATCTACGAAATGCACTAAGTACAGAATTATAATGAAATCACAGATGACCCCTGCATTGTGAAAACAGAAAATGCAGGTGATAGGATTGCAGTCATGTAAAGACTTTCAAAAAAATATTTTTTTTCAGAAAGAAATGCGTATAAAATTAACACTGACAAGTTCAAGTTACCAAGTACTTTTGTACAAGGATATTTAATTCATATCAGGAAACTCTAAATTGGAGAACCGTAAACTGCAGGCAAAATTCAATCCAGAACACGATGCAAATAGAAATTGTGTTTACAGTTTTCCAGAAACCAGGGGAGTGCAGTTTATTTAATAGTAAAATATACAATAAAGCTGGGTCAATTTTTTTCTCTGAGTTATCTCACTGACTTCAGTAATACCATCTATGGATTAAGCACTTACTGAGCATGAGTGAAAATATTATAATCTGCCCTTCAAATACCTGTTTTCTAGATTAATTAGTATTTCTATTGAATGAGATAAAAAAAGGATATTTGAACTGAAAGGACTATGATATTAGGATAAAAATAGCTTTGAAGTTATTTTCTCAGGAAACATAAAATATTTGTGAGTTATAGGTACATCTGACTGATGGTTTTCAGAGATGACTTTTGAAAAGTGGCTTTCCATTACTGCAATTTAATGTATTTATATCAATGCTGTTTTTGCAGCAGTTGATAATGAAGACATAAAAATATGTCTCTTTTTAATTTTAAAACTTCTTTTTCATTTACATGAAGACTAGTTTAATATGAAAATCTATTAAATCCAGTTATGAAAAAAAATGAGGAGACATGTTTCTTGTAAGTTATTGTAAGTGATGGTAAAAGTGTTAAGACCAGACCTAATGCTGATTTCAGCCAAGCCATCTGAAAGGTATCTTATAATTATATTTAGCCTCCAAGTGTAGAGGAGTGGAGAAAGCTTCTCCCAGGGTTATAGCAGTGTACAAAGGGAGTGCAGGAAGAAGCAGCATGCCTGCCTGGGCAGGAACCCAGTGTCCAGATGAGCTATCCTTCTAACTTGCAGGTTCAGTCTCAGATCCAAAGATATGCAAATATATCATTATGTAACTACAGCTCTTAATGTTGCATGACACAACTGTATGACACTACACCTGCTTGAGCTTCTGCTGTTTCTAGTGCCACAGCATCACTATGCCAGGAAGATTTTACAGGATAGATTACCTCTCTTTTTCTTTTTGTGTGCCTGTATAAGTTGCTCATGGCTTGCATAATGTTCATGGTAAAATATCAAGTATACTCGTAGTAAAGTTTGTGCAAGTAAATGTTCAGTATTTCTGAACATAAGTTATATATGTTAAATTATTTTGTAACTTTCATCTCTAATTTTGATATCTTCTGAAGAAAATTAAAGCAATTATAATAAGAGCATATCAGACTGCTTCTAAATATAGATTAGTACACCAATAATGTAGCTCATCTAGCATAACATAAATAACTGAAAATTAGTTATGCTTAAAATAAGCATTTCTATGGAATCAGTGGAGATAAATGGGCCTCTGAGGAGGGTGATTCTCTTCATCATAAGATAAGAGCACTGAAAATCCTGAATTGTCTGCAGAAAATCTTCAGTAGATACCAGCCACGAAAACTGTCTGGAAAAGTTTGCTTGTTACAATCCCTAGACAAAGAAGTTTTCCTGGGCAAAGGATAGTTCTACACAGCCCTTGTTTTTTACGTTTTCTACCTTATCATACACTCCGGGTTATTTATAAAATATAGGACAAGATTGACAATTGGACTGACACAATATGGCTATTCTTACATTCAGTACATTTATTACCTTGCAGATATAAGATAATTTAGGAAAGGCAGCTTATCATTCATGTAAATGTGAAGGAAAGCAATATCAAAAAAACCCCTAATATATACATACAGTTTTGTCAAGTGTTCCAGAGAAGCCAAATAATAAGCATATCCTCACATCTAAAGCATTATGTTTTGTCTAAACAGCATGAGGTGAGGATATTCTGTCTGGAGACAATTATAAAGAGCACTGAAGTAATTACATCCATCTTTTTGATGCACTTTTTTCTGCTTTTCATTATATAATTTGTACATATAAATTCAATCATCCTGGTGGCTGATGAATTAAAAATAAATAAATACGGATGTGTTCTGTGGTTTATACATAACTTGTCAAGCTGAAATGTTGGAAACATATTTCTCCTTTCATTCAAAGGAAAGCAGTTGATACAGGATGCTTTTCTTTATTTTCATGTGACAGTATACTTCTCCATAATTGTGGGTGGTGAGTTGCAGTGTGATACAGGAAACAAAAATGCAAGATAATTGTGCAAAGGAGAAAAAAATACTGACAGAGGAAGTGAAGAAGAAAAAAGCTTCCCTAACATCTGTTTGCATTACAAAGGATCAAATTCAATTATATATGAGACGCCTAAAAATCATGAAACTTCCAAAATATTCTTTTTATGATTTCTGAATCTCTACTTCTTTTCAACTTCAAGGGTGCTGTCTACTTACATTTTTAGATACTTTTTTCAATCTTAAATTTGAAAACATAATTCATGAATTTCAATTCCTCCATTTTAAAATACATAGTTCTAAGACCTTGTATTTTTAGAAATGTAATAAACATCAAATATGTTTATAATGCTCAGGTAGGATATGACAGAAGCAGAAGTTAATCCATAAGCAGTATGTTTGTGTTTATTTTCTACAGTTATTTCAGAAAATAGGTACCTTGTCAGAAATGCTCATAGGACTAACACATAGAAATGTCAAGAAACTGTAAAAAGTATGGTTGTTATCCATCAATGACATAGAAAAACCACAGAATCGCAGAATATGCTAAGTTGGAAGGGACCCATAAGGGTCATCGAGTCCAATTCCTGGCCCTGCACAGGATCATCCCCAAAAAGGACAGCTTGATGCCTAATTATTGACATTAAAAAAAGTTAACAAACTGTAGACAGAAGTTAAAACTAAGTACTGAAAAAATCCTGACATATGAACCTCATTCTTAGACTTACGTGCATCCAGTCTGGGAAATATCAATCCCATTTTTGTTGTTGTTGTTGTTTTCATAAAGAAATTAAGTCATCAAACCTCAGAGGCTGATATCTTATTATTTAGTTCAAAGAATATTGCTGACACTTCTTTTCTGTATGCTAACCAGAAATCTCCTGTTTGGCTTCAAGAGCAGAGCACTGTAAGAAAGACCTTTAAAGTATTGCAGCAGAAGGAACACACCTTTTTTTTTGAAAACTGCATCCCTTACCTTTCACATGGTTTGTATAGTTGAATTCTCGATATAAGAGAGATTCAGGCTTCACTAGGAATCAGAGCAGAAGTTAGGGCTTACAATTGTTCATTCTTGTTGCAGTAATACATAGATATTGCAAACAGCTAACGATACTGGCTTGGACAGGTTTTGAGAACAAGTATGAAACCCTTGAACAAAAATCAAATGGATCCCATTTCCCTGATGGGATCATTTATTCTGATTTAGTTCACAAAGTGATTTAAGTATTGTTTTCCAAGGGTTATGTTAAAATTCTCTAATTGCTATGATTCTTTAACAAGCTTGTGATGTAAATGTCAGGTCTGTTGCAAATTTGAATTATGCAAATTTCTTCACTACAACTAAAACCACCCAGGATGACATTTGTCTGCTCTATTTACAGAGCGGAAATGGTTAATATATTGCCTTTAAAGACTATGTCTGTATCTGCATTTTTAAAAATAATAGTAAACAAATTTAACCAGTGAAGCATAAAAGTGGAAAAAAAAAAAGTATTAAGTGCTTTATACTTTAATTTTGCTGATGGAAGAGTTTTCATACATAATCCCCATGATGGTAACTGGTGCTATTAGAAAATCTAATTAGCTATTAAGAACTACATTTGGAAAGAAATTATTTACTAAGCTAGAAATATTTGTAAACACTTTGTATAAATTATCAATTTCTTGCACAAAACCTTATGATTTTGTGGAGTGATTATTTGGAAAAAAAAAAAAAAAAGAAGATGGATTGTGGGAGGTGAAGCATAATGCATCAAAAGATACCTTAATGGAGAAATACCCATCTTTGTCTAGAAAATCATTGGTTTTGTTTATTATAAAGAATGAATGTTCTATGGTCAAAGCAGAGACAGATGAGCAAAGTGTATTCATGGAAAACATTGCTGCAGACAATATGGTTGATGCCGTTACTTATTTGTCTTCTGCTTCATACTTCAAGGGGTGCATTTTCTTCATTATCTCCAGCTGCTGTTGCAGGAAAAATGTGCCTAAACTTGGAATCTTTTGTTTCTCAGACTAACAAGATCCAAACATAAGGTTAATAAATATGAATTCAGAAACAAAACAAAATTAAAAAACTGTGAAAAGCATCTCATTATTCAATAAAAATGCGGATTCTAAATACCAAAGTAGGATACAAATCTTCAGAAATGCTAAAATCTATCTTATAAACGTACTCTTATTTATTTTATAAAGTACAATACTGGATGCCTTTAACCACTGAGAATTATTAGACTTTATTACTCAGTCCTAAACATATTTTCAAAGGTACAAAGAACAAGAGTAATAAGAATTAGTCTCACTATTGATGATATAAATACCTCTGGGGTTTTTTTGGGTTTTTGGTGATGGTGGAGGTTCTTTTTTTATGTTTTAGGTTTTTCCCCAAGAATAAAGGTTTGATTGCGAACCTAAGCAATGGCAACAACATCTAAATTGAAGCAAAGTTTGAAATTTCCTATTACATGCGAAGGAAAGTAGATGAGAAGATGAGATCTCTTTCCAAGATGGAAGAAACCTTTTAGGAACATAAAATAAACTCATTAAATAAAAAGTGAGGACAAAACATTTTAAAAACATTATATCTTTAATAATCTGAAAGTGTATTAAAATTTTTACCATTTTTTTTATGGTCAATTTTCTTCCTTTTCCATTGTGATTTCTCATCTTAGTGTTGCCAAAAAGTAACCATCTTCCTTACATTGTACTTAACCTGTGCTTTGATTTTGCTGCTTACTTGATCATGTCTTCTAACTTTCCTATAGAAAAAGAATTGGGGACAATCTAGCAATATGTACAGGCTACAAAGAGCTCTGAAATAGGAAAATATAATCCTAATGACACTGTGTCTTGGGAGTAGTATAAACTGCATGTTATGACACGAGATTCACTATCCCAAAAAAGTGAGACATAAATTTCTCCTTTGTTTCTTTTCCGCTCTGAGAGGAAAAGCTCAACTATTTTTACATGTCAACAAAAGGTAACATCCTTTAATGACTATGGACAATGATATATGAGAACGGAGTTGAATTTCCATCCTTACCAGCTTGCACCCTTTGGCTCTCTGCTAATTTCTATGTAAATACACAGCAAATTCCAGTAAAGACATGATACTGATGCTGATATTTCATTTCTGTAGGCATAACATAGTCCACGTTGAGAGTTATGCTTAGGTATAAATCTGCTATGCAAATTGCTTAGGAATAAAGTATGCATTTATATTTGACAGATCTGCCTGTACATAGATGTTTCCTTAAAATGATCTCTATTAATCTAAATAGATTTTTTTTCTCTCTCTCTCATTTATCCCTCACAAGATCAAGACAGGTATACAAAGGGGACATCATCTTGCTTGTACATTGTCAGAAGAGCTGTTAATTTCTGATTACATTGTCACATGCTCTCCTGCACTACCATAACTCACTGAAATTACTGAGATGCCACCAAACCTATAATTTGGTCTGTATAAAATTGTTATTGTTGTTGAGGATGAAAAAATCTGAAAGAAATTAAGGTGAGCAGCCTGTCATTTAGAAATATAACCCACTGGATTTCACCTGGAGAAACACATCAAATAATGGGCACTCTACAGAAACACTTCTAAAGCCAAAGATTTGCCTTGCTTAATTCTTTAATCCATGGAACTATTTGGTTTTTAATTAGTTGTTTTCCTGTTACACTTCAACATTATAATAAGTAAATCAGATTAATTAAAGGTCTGAATAACTTTGGAAAATCTCCTCCCTCCTTTCAATTTTTTTCCTAGAAACGGTACTCCTTTCCATTCACTGTGCTCTGTAAAACAAGAGTAAAATGTTTTCAATTCAAAGAACAGTAGTAGCAGCATTTAAAAAAGTGAGAAAAACAAAACTATTTCATTACAATAAAGGGGAAGTAACAGAAACTTTCTGGATTTCAGTTTGGCTTTCCCTTTTTACTCCATGTTTTACACAGAAAATGTCCAAATATAATGTAGATTGGCCAAGTCCAGAATACTACAGAAGCAACCAAATTTGAGTGACTCTTGACCAACTGCAGAATTAGATAAGTAGCTGCTAAAGGTTTCTGATGTGTAGTTACTTAACTTCCTACCTGCTTTGTCGTCCTTAATTTTAACTAGAACAAAATACAATAAAATAGCCTGACTATCCAGCAAAATTAATGTTTATGCTGTTATAGATGATCTGCTCAACAGATTATTTCTTCCATGCAACTAGTTCAGTAGCACATGATGCTCTATTCTCTGCTACAACATAATTAAAACTCTGCATTAAAAAATCCAGAAAAACTGAAACACATGCAAATAAGAGATTTAGGTCTCTAACAAAGGTATGTGAATGGTATACTCTCTTATTATTCAGACACCTTTGCTAGAAACCAAAGTCTCTGGAATAGTTTGCACTTTATGTTATAAATAAATTAAAATTTACCCTGAATTTCTGATGAAATGCTAGCTAGATAGTTCATGATTTCTAAATGAATGTTTTTGTTAAGTCTTATTTAAGGTTATTGCCAATTTTTTTCTCATACATTCTTGAATCAATCCTGCTAACCTACTGTATATTATCTGAAACCTGGATATTATGAAACATCTGAGCCTCTGGATGTTTTTATAAACTCACATGGGAAAACCTATTACATTTTATTCATCAGTGGCATATGGAACAAATTAAAATGAAAGATTTTTATATTGTTTTACTTAGTGAAAATTGAAAAGCTAGATCATATCTCAATCAAAATGTTTTTGCTCTCCTAGAACTGCCAGACCTATTCAATGTATGTGGGATTCTTCAGCTGTAATATCTCTTTAAACTTTTGAACGGTTATGACTATGAAAGAGATTTTATAAAATACAACAATCAAGAAAGCTGACAAAACTGGGAATGACCACAGGCATATTTGGAATCACTAGCCATTGTGTCACTTTCAAATGATACAGTCATAAAATAATATGTTGGAATATGCTGATATGATTTACATTTCATGTGGAAGTTACAGTAGGCCTGTTGTTCACACATACAGAGAAAGAGAGAGCAACAGCTAGACAGAAAGAAAGAGAACATCACAGCTTCTCTCTACCGTTGGCAAAGCACCTAAGAAACGAATCCCTGTTTATAAATCAAAAATATTTCTGAGCATTTAATCAGATGAACTGCTCCTTTGACAAACCTGCAAATGACCAGAGAAAAAGCCTGCTGCTAACCCCCAGGTCTCAGTGTACAGATCTCCCTTGGACAGAGTTTTTGGAGTGATATTTTTGCCAAACATGATCTGTGTTTAACCTTTGCGAATGTCTATATATGGTCTGTAAGCATTTTTTTGCAACTACTGTGTTGCAAAATCAATCTAGCAGTCTAATCCAGAACAGGTGTCCTACGAATGCCTCTGCAAGATTAACATAGAAAGCATAGCCTTATGGACTATTTTAGCAACTATGATTAGTATTAAGAAGCAAATCCCTCTCCATATTCGTGGTGTGAAAGGATCCCATTTCAGCACGTGTGCTGCTCCTCCACACAAGAAGAACGGGATGTGGGGTCAGGCTGAAGTGGCAAGGCTAAGCTGGGGATGGAAGGATCAATGTGTTGCAGTGCAGGGGTCGGAGGAGGCAACAGTCAGCAGAAAAATATCACCAGCTTCATAAATTCTCCATTTAACATGCCTCAATAATGTGCAACACAGAGGCCAATATCTAGTAATCAAGAAATGTCATAAGCATTGCATAGACTCTAAGTGAGCTGTTTTAATTTCCTAGTCTTGACAAATTTATTTTCTTTTCTGAAAAATTAATAGTAAAATGACCTAAACAGTTTAATGAGGAAAAATAGAAATAAAATATCACTACATGAAGAAAATTTTAAAAGTCTTAATGTCTGTAATCATAGACAAGCACTTCAAACTTTTTCTTTATTTAAAATATTTCAGGTTTTATCCAATCAGAGAAAAAAAGGTTTTCAATTACATAAAATTATTAAAAAGGTGAGAATATTAACAGTTACAGTAAGTGTTGTTCATGCTGTTAAAATGAATTATAACAAAATTCAGGATTTTCAAGAATGTTTTTATTACGAATATTTTAATTTGTATGAAAAGGCATTTCCTCCAAAAGGTTTACTTGAAACCTTTTCTGCCTTCGTATGTCCCCTGGAGATGTAACCTAAATATTTAATACAATTAAACTTCATTTAGCAGGAGACAGACACATCCCTAATGCTCATCTCTGGCTGTGGTCACAATCAGTTCTCATGGGAACTAAGCACTGTCGTAAACCCCATGGCCTTCCCTTCCAGTGCAAGTTGTCGTTCTTTAACTTTTCCTTTTCCAGTATAAATTCATGATAGAATATAAATGTGCATCCATTAAACAGTAGTAGTGTTTATTTATACTTTTAAAAGAAAATAATTTATAAAATGGATACAAATCTTTTTAAAAATATCATACTGTCATAATTTTTTTAACTGCAATTAGAAATAATTTCTGATTATCCGGTTGATCAAATTTAATCTGGCAGTACCATACAATTTCCAACTACTTAGGATGGAAACAAATTATATTCCAAAAACAACAAAAGTTGGGCCACTTCTTCATTTATGTAATTAGTAATCCTTAATTGCTTTCATGTGAAGATTTCCTCCTGAATCCGATGAAGAGCACTGAGTCCTATGACAAGGAGTTCGACAGCTCTGCTGCAGCAGATCCTTTCGGGTCTCCTTTTGAACCTGAGTCTCCTGTCTTTAGTTGATGCTCCCTTGTTCTTCTAGTGCAAAAGATGCAGTAAGTGAAAAAAGAAATCTATCAGTCTTTCCATGTTCCATGCATCTGTGAATCTCTCTCAGGATATTTCTTAACTGTCTCTTCTGAAGAATGAGAAGAACTAGTTTAATTAATTATTCTTCTTATTAAAGCTTGATACTTTTGGTATTCCTTGGTGCCCTTCACTGAATCATTTCCAGGTATTTATTTTCACATTAAGTTAGCATATCTATATATGGTACTCATGATATAGATGTACCATGGATTTATAAGGTAGAATATTTCTGTGATCTTTCATGTTTTCTTTCCTTACAGTCTGTAACCTTTGATTTGCTTTTTTTACCACCTCTGAGTGCTAACATGTTGTTTTCACTGAGCATTCCTTAAGGTCTTGGGGCAAATATTAACCAACATTTTACATATGAAATTATTACTGTTTTGTCTCTTACCTGTGGGAAAGTGCATCACTTGACACTTATCAACGCTCAGTTGAACTGGACTTTTTTCTTCCCAGGTCCTCAGCTTTTAAAATATTTTTGCAATTCCCTATGTGATACCACCTTGAAAAACTTAGTCATCAACAGACTTTGCCAGCTTACTGCTCATTTCTCCACTTTTTCTAGGTTATTTACAGACATATTCAATAGCACAGGTAGAGCAGCAGTTCAGACAGAATCTACTGAAAAATCTAAACCAAAAAAATAAAAATTAAAAAAAAAAAGAGAAAAACCATGACAGAACAAAATATAATATGACATGATTTCTTTATTTCTTAATAATCTCTATCACTGGCTACAATATGTTCTTAAACTAGGGAGGCGACATGGATTGGACAGCCAGTGGCTTAAAAAGGTAGGCTAAATAAGGTATAAAATCCATTTGAAGTTCAGAGACAGCTGATGTGATACTCAGCTTACTTGGCTACCATGGAAACCCCATGATTCATTACTTACCTATAATGCCAAAATATTTTTAAAACCACCTGTGGGAGGGAAAAAACTCAAACAATAAAATAACACCCAAACTCTACAGAAGCTTATTTCACATTTTATTTATAATTAGTGTAGGTACAATCAAGCATTATTTTGCCTTGATTTTTTCCATAAACAATGATTTAATTATACTTGGAAATTGTTATTTCTGATCATTTCCTTATAGCAGAATAACAATTTTACCTTGTCTTGAGACCTTTAATGAATAGATCTAGCAACCAATTAAGCTGTTGGTCTGAGATTAGATGGGAAATATTAAGGTCTACATATTTTAATATGCTGAAGATTTTTTTTTCACATATTTATTTACAGTTTACATGCAGCAGTCATTTGACTTCAGAATAGAATTGGAAAACAGAAATTGTTGTCACAAACAAACCAGATTCATTATTGAAAGGATAGAAAATCTGCTCCAAATCAGCTCTTGTTTTCCCCATCATGTACGAGCAGATATTTTGATAAACCTTTGCATATCATTATAATACTCTTTTCACATTTTCATGCTGGAAATGGGTCTGGGGGCATGTCCGGTGGATCATCAGTAGTTTGTTTGAGAATGTGTACAGTAACAACTATCTTTTGAACAGGATGTGGAATCCTTAAGGGAAAATGGAAGGTGCAGGGAACTCACAACTGCAGTGTTTAATGTGAACTCCATCAGGAGCTATTAAACACAATGAGCCAAGCCATGCACATCAGCCCATGGAGGATTCTCCAGTTTATATCCTGAATGAGCTGTTGGCTCAGACGTGCCAGCCCATGTGGATTTCCTATCTTTTCTTCTGATTGTTCGTCAATAGGAGAAGGGAAAAAAAATTATGAAATGGACCAAACTGAGCATGAATGTACTTTCAGATGTATTTCTGTAATGGATATTAGCCAGAAAGGTGCTTTAAAGCTTGCTAAGGTTGTATCCAGCATTTGGGAGAGGCAGCTAATAAGGCAATGGCCTCAAAAGACAGCTGTGCATCAACAATGACAGAACACTTTTTTTCAGGTAGGTAAGAATTGTCACCCCACCAGACATTCTTGGGGTGACAGATAACTGAAATTAATCTTATCATTAGCATCTGTAAGCCTGTGCAAACACTTCATGGGCGTTGTCTTGTGGTTTTTTTCTGGTAAGTAGTAATGCTGCTACTACATGGTTTACCAGTGGGTTGGTATCTTTGTTAATGAACATGGTATTGCTACTTAGTCCAGAGATACTGAAAAGCAAAAAATTCTTCACAGATTTGTTGAGAGATGTAACAACATGCCTAGAATTGCTGGTGTGGAAACTTTTCACCTTTCTGGACACTTGAAAAGGGCTTTAGTGAACCAGAGGATTGAGTCATGATTCCTCTTTTACTGCAGAGACACTCAGGGTGCATATTTTTCCAGTGAGAAGCACAGCTCCCAGGGCAGTGTGGACGCTGAAGAGTCTGTAGACTAATGCAGATCCATTAAAAAAAAAAAAAAAAAAGAAAAAGACCGTCCTCTGCTTGCTTCTCCCGAGTCTCTTCACTGCCTTCAGCCTAGGGCACTTCTGCCTCATTCTGTCTTGCTAAGCCACGTGTTCTAGGAGCAATAGTAAGCAGTTTAGCAGGGATTTCAGGCAGAATTCAGAACCCAGCTGCTTCCTGGGGTAGATTCAAGAAACAATTCAGGACTTGTCATTCTGTTTAGAGGAGGATTTGGGAAGAGAGTAAAAGAGAATTTATGGCTGTCATCAAAGCCCTGAGATTTGTGTAAGAAGTTACATAGGCCCTGTCCCACCCAAACAACAAGTACAACTCACACCTCAGACTGCTTAAATATGACATTATTGTTACATGGATTTTATAAGTTTACCTCCTGACAGTGGGAATGAAAATACAGAGTCAGACTATTCCCAGTGGTGCCCACCAACTGGACAAGAGGCAATAGACACAAACTGAAACATCAATTTAAAAATTAAAAATATGCAATTAAACAGCAGAAGAAAGTTTTATTCATTTGAAGGAGGTCAAACATTGCAACAACTTGGCCAAATGTTGCACTTTTGAACTAAAAGGCAGTGTTGAGACTAATGCTGACATGCTATTGCATTGTCAACTGAGCTTAACTTACACTAAATGCTACACCAGAGGAGTTGTGCCATCTCAGTCTTTGGAGATACTCAAAACTCAACTGGACACAGCCTTGAGCAGCCTGCGCTAGCTCACCCTCCTCTGAGCAGGAGTTAGATGAGGCAGTCTCCAGGCACCCCTTCCAACCTTAATGATGCTGTTGTTCTGTGAAAGTGTTCAATAGGTTGGAGAAAAACTTTACTAAGAAATATAAATGTAAAGAAATATAATTCTCTGTCTTACAGGGATTGTAGATCCATTTCAGATTTGCTGATTTATAAATATGATTTGCTGATTGCAGATATGGTTGTCTGATAGCCTTGCCTGCTGTTTTCTTAACAGTCATTTATCTTGTATAGTCATATACAGAAACAATACTGTGATCATTCTGTCTTGAGGACCAATATAAAAATGAGATGTGTATCAAGAGGTAATGACTAAGGGGAACTTTTTTGATAATAGCTCGGGACACCTTGATTTTTGGCATATTGGTATAAACTTTGGGTAATTGATAGTACAGCTGGTAGCAGAAATGAATTACTAATCTCCAGACCTAAAATAATTTCAGTCTAATGATGACAAGCTATAACCACAGTGGATATGGAACCATTTTGTATTTTATCAAAGAGAAATTGTCACAATGAGTGAGGAAATCAGAATAACCATAAATGGAGTAGGGTAGAGTGGACACAGAGTTCCCTCTAGATAGCAGAAAATAATATTTAGGAGCATAGTACAGTATGGCAAAAGTATCCATGACTACATGGTGGTAGACCCAGGTTCTGGTGGGCCCACAGTATGTCTCCAGTAGCACATGCAATAATGATCATGAGGATGGGTCTTCTACCAAGGTACCATTGCCTTGTTGCTCACAAGCAATACTTCACTCTGTCCAAGGGACAAGCCACATGGCAGACAGGCAGGAGAAGACTGAGGTCTGTTTCATGCTCTTCCTTTCTACAAACCAATTTTTTAGGATGAGAGGAAGGTGGTTTTTTTTGAGTGGCTTGTCTGCTTTTAGTGTCTGTATTTTAAAATTCTTAAGACAAATTGACAAAGGTAGACAAAGACAGTGAAGATTGATTTGGTAAGTGGAACAAAATGCATTATAACCAAAGATTAATGAAGTTCAGTACATTTTGTTTAATCAAATAGATGTTCTGGAGATGTAGCATAGCTTGACTTTTTTTTTTTTCCCCCCACATTTGGTGTCTCCTGAATGTAGTGAAAAAAAGGTAAATACAAGAAGATTAAAAATGCAGCTCAAAAGTGATACACTAGGATATCTAACTGTATTTCTAGTCCAAGTAAGCAAGACATACATTCATCACCATAAAGGAGAAATATTAATTTTGGAAGTGTAATTTTTGTCATTATAGTACACACTTATGAAAAAATTAGGAGGACAAGAGAATCCCATGTTAAAACTCAACCTTGCATTTAGATTGCTAAAGCTGGGAGAGGTAAAATGACCCTTGTCAACTTGAAAGTTTTATATTCAGCATGGTATCAAGAGACTCAGAATTTCTAGATAAGTTCTATGAACAGTATTAAACAGGAAGCTGTACTTGATCATACTTTTAATGAATGTCTGATCTGCTAAAATCTTAAAAAAACTATGGATGGTCCAGAGGCCCAGCCCAACAGTAGATTTTTGAAGCTAGTGATCAAGATAATTTTTGAAAGACAGGACAGTTTTAAGATTTCCTTTTCTTCCCAATTTTGATTCATTTCTCACTGGATTGTTTTTTATCTAAATGTCATTTAGCTATGTCATTCTTGCATTTCACCTGTGAATACTCGTATTTTCAGAAAAAAAAATCATGAATGAATAAATATGAATTGTTAAAACTATTATTTGTTGCTCTCTTGGTTTAGAAGCAGAAAATGGAGTCCTTCTTTGTTGCAAAAATGCAGGTGTATTCCTTCAAGACAAAGCAACAAAACTGACAATAATTGTTTTTATTGACCCTCTGCCACAAAAATGCATGCTAGCTCCCTTGAAGTTTTCTTGCGTGTCAAGCACTGTCTGAAAGGGCTACTTACTTTCCAGTTGTGGAAGTGTTATTACTGTGAATGAGCTAAAAGAGATGGGAGGAAACTTCTGTGTTCATTTTTATTATATTAAAAAAAGAGAAAGATTAATAGTTGGAATTTCATCAGTAATGCTATGAGTGAATAAAAATGTCTCTGCCAATGGTCCTTTCCAAACAAAACCATTCTGGGATTCTAGGATTCTATGAGTTCAATACCATTCACAGGACTGGAAAATGAGAGCTTTTGACAAATCACACCCTTAGTTATCTCAGTAACTAAATTTGTGACAATACTTATCCTTATAGCTATTTTTAATATTTATTAGAAAGAACACCAACCCAAGACCATGGGCTCATATGAGAGATACATCTCAATATATACAAAATTAGAATCTTCAAAATAGCCATTGGTAACTTTGTTGATGTTACTGAGGCTATAGTGAGGAAGACGTAGGGGTCAGAATTGTTTATGGCATCTTCCTTTGGGCACTCTGCAGAGGCTGGGATTATCTGTTGAAGCTCTGTCCTGGTCCTGTTCCCTATGTTAGGGAATACAAGAAACCTTGTCAAGAGCCCGGAATTCTTGACAGTCCTAAGGAAGGCTACTCCAGTGAAAACAAAAGTATTATGCTTCCTTCATACTGCTCTAGCATTTTTAATCCAGTATAAGCATGCTAGAGAGTCGGGATCCTAACTAGGAGCTCCTGCTTACAGGTAATCCTTCAAGTCCTAGGGAAAGAGCATTCACAAGTCTTGGATATTCTAGAACATGTCAGGACCTTCAAAATGAAGAAATTAATGTTTAAATGCTTTTCAAGCATACAGAATAATACCAAGCAGAAGAAAAGCCTTATATAACTTTCAGGCAGTGTCTTAAAATATCCTTATTCGCACTGGGCCCTGCCTTAACTCCCCACTCCCTATACTCTGTGACTTGAGATGTGCTGTATCAAACAGATTACCCCTTGACCTTCAGCTCCTTCTTCCACTTTAATATATAAATTTTGCTTTCACAGAGTAAAAAAGAATCAATTCTACCACTAAAAAAAATTTTCATTTAAATCAATATTCCCTACAGTGACTCAAATGATTTTTTTTTCTCTACCTTCTCATTAAAAAACATCATGAAACCAAAGCTTTTCTTTAATTTTATATATATAAAATTTTGCCTACGGGTCTACCTCCAGCGGTCCCACCCTAGAAATTAAACAGAATTGAAACACAATTTCAAGCCATAAAATAAGCACAGACACCAAGGAAAAAGAAAATCATTATAAAACCTCTGAAACAGTCTGAATGCTTCACATAACTTCCACTTAAAAACTGTGTTATTATGTCCTATTCAAATATGACAAATAGTCTATGATAGTAAGTAATGGACATGGTATCACTAAATTAAACTATACAAATAAAAAGGGCTACTTTATTCAAATAATGAAAAGCCAGAGAACTGAATATGAATTTCAGGATGGGTATGGTACAATGTTGAAAGCACAATCTACTACGGTAAATGTGGATCTGACCTAAATTGTCTTTAATATAATGCACTGGAGAATAATTTCAATTACATACTAATAATGAAAAGTCCTTTTTTATATATTAATGATTTCTCTCTCCCTTTTTTT
>VWZG01004969.1:58918-69385 GCA_013396735.1 Grallaria varia | reverse complement strand
CACACACACACACACACACACGCACACACGCACACATGCCTCCCCACTCTGCAGTGAGATGGTGGAGAGAATCAGGGGAAAAAAAAGTAAAATTTGTAGGTTGAAATAACAACAGTTTAGTAGGACAGAAAAGGACATTAACTGTTATTACTATTATTATTACTCATTATTGTGATTATGATTATTGTTACTATTACTACTACTACTAGAATTAGAATATATAAAACAAGTCATGCACAATACAATTGCTCATCACCTGTCACCTTTATCCCAGGTGAAACCACAACAATATCTCAGCTCCTTTATTTTTTATTTCATGTGCCAAGTTCCTAAGGATATTCAACTATGTTCTGTTAAAGAGGATGCAGGACAGAGGAGTTTTATTTTTGCACAGACACTTTTAATCTCGCTTATTCATAAAAGTTTTTAAAGTGCATACATTGCAAGTGGATTTAAACTATCTGAACTGTAATTACTGTCATTAGTGCTGTACCATCTGCATCTTTCAGGAACCGGCAGATTGAACTAATCACCAATAATTGTTTTCAAGATGTTTAGCACATCTTAATTTTAAACATCAAAACAAAAGCTTATATTTGGCACTGATTTCTGCCAAAGTCTTCTTTTTCCATCATCCTATGTCTACCCTAGTTTGAAGTGCTAGAATAAGCCCTACATGAGCTACTCCTCCAGCTAAAGTCTGATACACAGTTTTAGAAGGTGTTTGATAGTTTCTGGTTTCTTTTTTCCCCTTAGTAGCCCTCATTACAGAGCCATCGTACATCATTGCAGGAGATCAAAACCCTTGCTGGGACCATAGCATGGAAAATGAATTACTTTCCAATACAAACACAGCGATTCCTTCTTAAATCACCTCTTGTAGTCACTGAAGAAATGTCTGGGGAAAGTTTTATCTCTGTAAATCTATCACACCTGACACAAAAGGAACAGACCACTTCAGATTTAATAGAAGTTACTGTGGTGCCCTGACTGAGATAAAAATATTTTTAGCTAATGTATAGGTATGCGTTTTTAATAATTTGAATTTTTATTTTGTCAGACAGTCTCCTTACTTTTTAAGACTCCTAAAAGTACTTGACAATCCTGATGTGAAAATGACTGTAACATTGTACCTTGTTTCAAATGCAAATACTCTTCGTTCATATATTCAATATTACCATATACGACCACCAAAAAGAAGATGTTTTAATGAAACTGCATTAAAATAAATATTTAACAAGAGAAAAATAGCAGCATTTTCTTCAGGCTTAATGTTTTATTAATTTTCTTTTTGACTGTTAAACTTCGACAGGCTGCACTCTGTGTCTGATGCCTGTTCACACCTAGAAGTGCTTCGTAGGAAAGAGACTTTATAATGGAAACTCGAGGGCAAATGTATTATGCCACTAATTTTATTTCCCAGCCTTAATATGATCTACTGATATATCAGCCCTTGGGGTCGTAGTGATATTTTATAATTTTGTCCCAATTTCTGCCGATAGAGAGTGGATATGAAAAGGCTCTGTCCCCTTCAGCCCTTTAGTTTTATAACATTGTTAAGACACAGAATAATCTGAATTATTACATAGCAAAGATAACCCTGTGACGTGCAAGAGAATTACCTCAGATATTTACGAAACATCCTACCAAAGCAAAATCTGAATTGTTCAGACCTGTTCATTCATGCTGTCCTATGCACACCAGCTGTACCTATACAGAATCTCATGTGACAGATGGTGCACAACACCGGTTGTGTTCCCTCTCAGATCCACACCAATTGTACTGCACTAATGTTAATAACCATAGAACATTCTATAAACATAAACCAGGAAGAGATTTTTTTTTTCTTTCAGTGGAATCACAGAATCTTTTGGGTTGATGGGGACTGCTACAGATGATCTAGTCCAACCACTTTAGTCAAAGAAGTTCGGCTGCAACGGATGGCTTAGTTCCATGTCTAGTCATATGCTGAATGTATCTACAGAAAAAGATGGAGATTTCACAAACTCTCAAATTTAATGAGTTTCCATTTGTGCCCACTGCCTCTTGTCCTGGGCACTTGCTTCTTCATTCCCTCCAGTCAAACATTTATTCACATTAATATCACTCTCTCTTAGCCTTCTGCCAACAGAACAGGCCCAGTTCTCTAAGCTTTTCCTCACGTCAGGTGCCCCAGTCCACTCTCTTCTTTGTGGCCCTTGACTGGAGTCAGTCCTGTCAGTCAATTTCTTCCTCATACTGGAATATCCAGAAGTAGACACAGCACCAAAAATGTCACTTTACCAGGACTGAGAAAAGGGGAAGGATGACCCCGCCAGACCAGCTGATATTATTTTTGCTAGTACAGTGGAGGCGGCTGTTGGTTGCATTCACAGTTTGATGAAGGGCTCCCTGACTTGGGGTTCTTCTGTCAGGGGCATGCCTTCTTAACTCCAGATTTTATCTCTGGTCTCAAGGGCCTGAGATAGCTGAAGGGCAACCTAACTGGTAAAGACTGAGGCAAATACGGCATTGAGAATCTCAACCTTTTCTATGTCGTTTGTCACTAGTTCCCCTTTCCCATTCAGCAACAGGCTCACATTTTCCTGAGTGTCCTCTTTGCAGTTTAAGTATTTGAAGAATACTTGCTGAGCATTTTCTATTATGACAAGAAAATGAACAGTAACAGCACCAATATTAACCACAGAGTGTACAAGAAAGGTGAACAATTCACACACAAATGCTCACCACATGGAACTTGACCACTCATTTTGCCCATTCTGACCAGAAGGGACCTCTTTCTGCCCCCACTTCTCTACTCCCTCACATTACATGAGGCGGTATAACCTCAGGGAGAACAACCTCAGGGTACTGGCCATGCCTCTCCTTGCTAGTACAAAAATTAACCCTCTCCTGGTCAAAACATAGACAGAGATGTAAGGTCAGTTAATGAAATAGAACAGGTTTGTAGTNCAAGAAAGGTGAACAATTCACACACAAATGCTCACCACATGGAACTTGACCACTCATTTCTGCCCCCACTTCTCTACTCCCTCACATTACATGAGGCGGTATAACCTCAGGGAGAACAACCTCAGGGTACTGGCCATGCCTCTCCTTGCTAGTACAAAAATTAACCCTCTCCTGGTCAAAACATAGACAGAGATGTAAGGTCAGTTAATGAAATAGAACAGGTTTGTAGTGTTGTTTTTAACATGTTTTGTTATTCAACCATGCTAACACAGCAGTGGAATATTTATTTATTATTTTCTTTTCTTGATTTCATTTTAAAAAATTTATTATGCTCGTCAGAAATTCTTTTTTTTTCCTAGTAAAAATCTTACATGAAATGCTTTCAAGGGACAATGGTTACTTAAGGAGTAGACCATAAAATGAATTAAAAACAGACACTGCTGTCGTTCAGCTTGGCCTTGGTTCCTTAAGATTGATGAACACATAATTATATATTCTGAGTGTGTCTTTTAAATATATCTAGTACAATATAAATGTAGTGTTTATATATATATGCATACGCACACAACAGTCTCTGAATGAAAGAAAAATATACAGATAAGCTTTCTAGTGTAATTAGGGCTAAGCCTAGGATCTTTCCAATTTTTAATTGGTAATGAAATCCAGAGCCTTAAAAGCTAAAGGAAACTAGAAATGTGTTTGTGTACTGGAAAGCTACTGCATACAAAGCCTCAGGCCTTACCTCCGAAAGCTGTATTTTTAATGTACAGATTCAGAAAAACATCAGAGATTATTTGTCTTTGGAAGGGAGAGACTTATAAACATCAGTCAAGGTATTTTATCCAAAATATCTACTTTGAGCAAGAATTTAAAGTTTTAAGCTCAATAAACAGAATTAAGATGTCATTGATCACAAAATTAAAATAAAATTAAATCATGATATATATAATTTCATAAGGATTTTTCATGTTAAACAACCTTTATTAACCATAGCCTTTCTAAAACTATATGTTTTAAGATAAAAATTTTATTTTCTTTCACTTATCACTAGAATCTGGTGTGTAATGCACACTGGGCACCTCAAAAAGAACTAGTAGTTTACTAGATCCATATGGATTCCTTGCAATATTTATTGACATCCTTAAATAGAAAGGATTTTTTTTTTCAGTGATCTTCAAAATGGAAGGAGGATGTTTGTTGACAAAATTTTCAAGTAAAAGAATGCTACTGTACTAAAGGCATCCTTACTATGTAGCACTGACGCAGCATAAAAGCTGGAGGGAAATGTTAGTTCATGACTGTATGGACAAACTTTTGGAATTTAGAAGTGATTCACAGAAATATATAATTTCCATGTCTATTTGTTGTAGTGTGATTATCCTCCCACTCTAAGTCTATTTACTCAACAACTTAGAAGCTTGTTTCTCCTTTAGAGCAAAGAACACATACAATTTTTGGAATGTATTACATGTGTCATCACATGTCACTTGTACAGTCAGAGGATTAAAAGAAGAAAAAATTAAGCACATATTTATTCATAGCTGAAGAATCTATCACCCCCCAAAAGTTCTAGAATGGAAAACAATACATTGAAATGGTAAAGCTTTTCAGTTCCATATTAACTACATATTTCATGAATGTTTTGAAATCCATGATCAGCTTTAGTGAATAACTGTAACAATTTAAGTAGTGATGTATTTATTTTCAATAGGGAAAATAGTTTAGCATATTCAAAAACATACTTGGGATGCAATGATTATAAAATAAATTAGTCATATAAACAGAGAAAAAAGAAATGCCTTATTTTGCCTTTGTCCCCAACTTAGTTCCACTGTGACTACAATCAATCTCCAGCATCTAGTTTAAAAAATTATACTTGATTTAGTTACATATTTATGATCTTGAAAGCAATTTTTTTTTTTTTTTTTACATTTTAGAGGAGACTAAAGGTGACTTAAAGAAGTGTATATTTCCGATCCATTCAAACTAAATAAAAAGAAAGCTGCCAGATATGGAATATATTAACTCAGCACTCGCTCTTTGATCATTGAAACAGGTCATCAAAAGAATAAATGAAGAAACTATTTCTTCTTATTAAAGATGACAAATTGTCCTTGATGCATATTAATTTACATTAATTTTGTTTATACGTACATTTGGATGAAATTCCCACCAGAAAAAATAAATCATCAGGTAAAATATATAATCAATGATCATGTAAATTAATCTGCACAAGGGAATTTAGGCAATCACTTTGACAGTTGAATTTGTCAATATTCTAAAGAGTATGAAGCAATAGCACTGTGTGACCTTGGTGATCAGACACAACATAGATATTTAGTTGAAGATAGTAAAACTCCCAAAACCCAGGGTGGAGATTCCTTGAAGCAATGCTAGAATATATTTGTGTAATCCCTTTCCCAAGTAAACTTCCATTATATATGAAAAAAAAAAAAGTGAAAAGTGACAGCAGTTTCCTCAGCAAATTACATGACTAAAAGGCTACCATTCATCTTGAGCTGAACACTACACAAAAATTTATCAAGTCTTTGTTTCTTTCTAGATTCATTACATACTTACAGAAGTGGGAAAAAAAATAAAACTTCTACAACATCTGAAATTGAAGGAACATCTGGATGGATTCCTAACTGAAGCAGAAAGAAGAGACAAACTATCTCTTAGACAAATAAATTGTAAATAAATACCCTAATAATAATTGTTTTCCATATTGTCATTTTTGTACAGATTAACAATATTATAGAAATCATGCTGACTCAACAGGATAAGTGAGAAAATTAAATTGTCTTTTCTCTTAGGTCATTCTTGGTGTTAATGTAGTTACTAGGGGATCTGAAAATGACACCAGGCTTTAGGGTCCTACACTTGTTTTGCATCAATGTATGAGGTCAGAGGTTGACAAATCTGGGGTTTACTATCAGTCACTGTTGCAGAACACAGTGCCCCTGGCAAAACCGCTGCTCCAGTGGATGTTCACGGTTGTCAGAGGATTCAAAATCATCTTGTGCCAAGAAAAAAAAAAAAGAAAAATCACTATTATGAATAACTGCATTACAAAAAGGATTTTATATGTAGAATGGTTAGCAGCAGATTATCATCCTGAGAGTTGTCAACATCAGAATAAAGTGTGGGGTGTTTCAACAAAGAGCTATATTGGACCAAGGAAAAAATGATGTTACAACTAGTAGGTGTAGTCAGATATTATTAATTTTATAGGTGTTGTCCTATTATATGTGTACTACAGTCATGAAAATGATCACTCCCATCTGTATACGACTGAAGCCTCATTAAAGGTTTGACTCACTTGGCTGGTTTATGTTGTTGCTGTTTTTTTTCTGTTAAGAAGGAACATTCAGCTCTTTGAAATTTCAATTTACTTTCTTTTAATGAAGGGTTTATTAGCCTCAGACTAGGCTGAAGTGAATGATGTTTTGGCACTGAAACCTTAATATAATTAGCACAATGATTCACACCTGACATTCTTTCCTTTTGTTCTTTAAAAATATTTCTAAAATTTTATAATTTAAGACCATTTTGTGTTGTCTATATTTAATTTGTATTTTTATTTATAAACATTTATAAAAAGGAAGGGGTAATAGAATCTTACAGAAATAGAGGAGCAAATGTTTTAAAATTCATGATTAGTTGGGATGATAGGCCATAATGGAGCTGTTACTGTTGCTCGTGTCAATGCATACTCAGAGTGTAATCCATGGATTACAAACACAATGGACCAGAGCAGATCTTGCTGTATGAATGGCTGCTGATATGCATAAAAGCCAATCATTCATCAGATGATTATTTTGTCTAAATTTAGAATGTGAACTGCTGACACTACCAGAGGTACTTTCAGTTGGATATCAGAGAAGAAGACGTTACAGGATTTAGCATGTGTTAGCATTAATTGACTATTATGTCTGTCAAGCAAGTAAACTCCCACATAATGGAATTAAATAGAGCACTAGAATGAGAAATGGCCAAAATGTCACCATAGGAAAATGTAGCTGGAATGTGGGTATATATAAAGAGACTTTTGTATAAATTTTCTTCATGAACTCTGGTATGAAGTTATCTTTCAGTGTACTTACTTCTAATCTGTACTTTGGGTTCTTTGTATGCCATAAGCTTCTCAGGAATAGCTTTCTGAAAAGAGAATTACTTTTCCATGCCTGTATCCATCTATTTCATTTTTGATGGGGTTTTACACTGATAAGTTAAATTGCTACAGGAGCGGTTTTGTGTGTGCAAAAGGCCATTTCAGTTACTATAGTATGGGATTTTTAATATTTTTAATTTGAATATTTTGTTGCTTTTTTGTTTTGTTACCTAGGTATAGGCATTTTTTTTTTTTTTTTTTTTCCAGCTGGATATTTTGAAGAACAGATTTTTTTAGGATGGGAAAGAAGAGAAAAGAAAATAGTACTAAACTTATAGCTGCATTTCTGCAGCGTTAGCTTCAGCAGTAAAACTTTACTCAATTGGGCCAACAGAGAAAGTTACAGAGAATATCTGATTTTCTCCCATAAAGCTCAGCATGTAACAATAAATGCCAGTAATAGTTGTTATTGCTCACTGAAAAGAGAAAATTATGCTTTCTAAAGGAGACCTTGAGGAGTAAGGACACTAGTGAGTTAGCAAATGAAAACTTGTGAAGGAAGTCATGAAAAAGATCAAAAGAGAAAAGAGATTAGCATCAAAAGGTCTTTAGCATTTTCACAGACAAATATTTTCTATTTCATCTTTCTTAAAAATTCATTGAGAATAAAATTATTTTGGTAACTCATAGTTCTTAGAGCACTAAACTGGAGAATACTAAATTTTAGGTGAATTACTATGGAAGTGCAACAAGATACTCCTCTAATTACACACTATTGGTTAGGAAAAGGCTTTGCAGTTGGATTCAGTTATTACAACAGCAACATCATTTTTATCCTTGTGTAGCTTATTCAGTTTCAAGTGGAAACTTTTACAGCCTCAATTATACAGATTTTGTGCAAAGAGAACTTAATTACCTTTAGTCACAGTGTGCACAGACATAGGAGGAAAGAAAACTTAAGCAAAAACCTCAGAAATATTTGCCTGGAGAAGCTGAATGAAGTTCTTGAAGAATCTCTTAAACTCCAGTGATTAATAGAAGCAGTGAAACCATTATGTTTGAGGAATCTGAGATTTGAGTAGTTATGAGAGTTTTACGTCAACTGCTTAATGAGGCAACTTTGGGCAGAAACAAATAGTACATGCTGAACATGCTCAGGACTTTACTGGGTATGCTGACACGGCCTTTCTGGTTTCTGAGGAACATTATTAAACTTTCAGTAATGCCACATCCAACTACTCTTTCTCTCTTTGTAGGGCCCCTCCCACACCATTCTTGCCTTGTGTTTTAATTCTGAAAATATGTCACTGGCTGCAATTCATTACAGTAGCTCCATTGCTCATTAATTTTTGTTATGAAGAAGTGGATTTTTTCAAACACTAGAGACATGGGATCTGATTCAGTGGTTTCTGCTCTTAGTTACTCGAATACAAAAGTAATATTTAAATTGTGTCCACAAATGTAAAAGAAGCTCTTCTCTCCCTCTCCCACCTGAAGCTTATCATTGATGTTGCTATATTAATTGGAACAAAATCGGAGTTTGAATCTGTGGGTGAAATACATGTCCAGTCAGTCCACTGGTTTTGCATCCAGAACTAAAAAAAAAAAATCGTTTTTTCTTTAATTAAACTGATACTGCAAGCTGTAATCTTTCATTGTCTTAATACCTTACCACACTAGTGCTCAAGGAAAGAATAATTTCAGATTTGCTAAGTTCCTTTTTCTGAAAATCTGAATTTACAGGCATGAAATGTGCAGAATTCCCCAGAAGTTTGACGGTTTGTTCAAAAGTTTAATCAGTCTTCAAGTTAAAAACACATACTTACTGTGTGATTTAACTGCGTCTAAGTATAACCTCTGAACTCTGGCTCCTTTTGTTCCTCTCTTTAATAAATTAAATTATACCCCAGTGTGAAGGCATCTATGCACACCTGATTCTCTTCTCCATCCTGCTTCGAAGCAAAGAATCGCATGGGGCTGAGCTGCCTACCAGGATTAAACCAAAACTACTGCTTAAACATTCAGTTTTCCAATACCATGGGAAAGCCTTTTTTCATTTGACTTACATTTTTTTCACGTTTAAGCTATATTTGAGTTGCTGTGTTCTGGTGTGTGAGCCCATGTCAGTGAACTGCACTGTTTGTTCCTACCTTTGGTTCACAGCTGCATCGAAGCATTGGGTCTAGACAGCATTAAGTTGCCAGATGGCCACCTCTGATTGCTCTGTCCTCAGTGGTATTTTTGAGTGTCTCGATGAAGGCATCCTACAGAAGGTGAGAGTGACCCTAAGTAACTGATTTTGGGTCTGGGATAGTTCAAAGGATGAACACACTCATCAGGAGCGTCTGCGAATTGGTCTGCTTGAACTGGGTTTGAGAGAGAGCAAAAATACAGCAGACATCACTCTGATTTTTTTTTTTTTTAATTCTCTTCAATGACTTTTTTAAAGTGACAACTGTGAGGATTTTAATAGTGCCCTACCCACATAGTCAGTATGATCACATTTGTAAGATAAACTTAAGATTTTGAGCAGAGCTATTGTGTAGTGAAAATAAAGTCAAATTAAAAAAAAAAAAAAAAAAAGCTTCCATTCCCAGATCCAAATGCCATCTTGTTTTCAGCGTATTTTGCATTCCTGTAATGCTGGTAAGAAAGACACCACAGCTACAGTAAGCATGAACCTCATGTACAAGTTATTGTAATTTTAAGTTTTAAAGGCCAAGTAACCATAAATATTTAAATAAATTAAGGATCGTATTGTAAATATCACATTGTTCCATCACAGCACAAAAAGGAGATATTTTGAAAAGTTTAAATCAGGAGTATCTAATGTTCCTAAAAATATTCAAAAAGTGATATGAGAAAAAATATATAATATTCTGTCAAAACCAGACCATACAAAATCCTGACAAGTCATATTACAGAACCTTGTAAAATCATAATATGGAAGATATATAATGAAATACTTGAGACTGCTGTGTCATGAAATAAAATGAGATTATAAACTCATAGAAAATAAAGCAACGTGCAATTAATATGTGCATCTTTCTATAGTTTCCCACTGATTTGTTATTACAATAAAACACTAATTACATGATTGGATGAGAACTTCCAACAACAATGATATTATTTGTTTTTTAAAAAATAATAATTTTATGAAATGAAGGTTCTTTTAATAAGTAATGTACAAACACCTGTAGAATCACCTTCTTAGCTTTTGCATTCCAATTTATAATTAAAATGTGATAGTCAACTGAAGATGAAATGGGAGAATAAAGAAGTAAGAGAGTCTTCGGGAAAACAAATGACATGACTTGAACTAGAGGGCATAAAAAGGAATCATACACTAGGCATCAGAGCTCTGCAAGCTTGGAATAAAGTCGCAGTAAAGCTCACACCAC
>VWZG01004969.1:35893-48537 GCA_013396735.1 Grallaria varia | reverse complement strand
AACAGAAGCAGTGGAGTCAGAATGAACATCAAAGAAAAGGAGTTTTTTTCCTTAAAGCAGAAAATAGAAACTTTCTCCCTGGGGCAGATCGGTTCTGAAGGTTCCTTCCTTTCTTCTTCACTCCATCTCCTGCCCATTTATGAGGAATACCAAATAAACAATTAAAATATTAAATTCAGATAATTTCTACCAAAAAGGATTCAAAGCCTAAATTCAACAATTGGTTTTTTTTTTTTTTATGTTTTTGTTCACCAACTAGTTTATCCACTCAAAATGCAAAAATAATAAGTTACATTGTAGTTCAGCCAGAGGGAATAGGCTTACTGTAGCAATTATTGAACTGATTTTTATGTATAGTAGGGCAGATTTAATTATGATGACAGTCACTTCTCACCAGAGAATGTTTCATTGAAGATAGTACGGCAGATATTCCTCAGACTATGCTGACACTCTGTCTTTCCCTGATGCTATGCAATCAGTATCAATGTTTAAGTTTCTTTTGTTTCTTCTTGTTTCCGTAAGGATTCTCTGCCTGCAGCACTCTGCTCACATTTAATGTTTATACATTCTTCTCTGCTTGGATACCTGGTATCCATTTTAGGATAATGGAGCTCTTGTAATCAACTCACATTAGACCACCCAGACAGCTCTTTCTCCTTAAAGCTGCAGCTTCCTGATTGTCTATCATCAGTTTGGTTAGAGCTCTCCAGACTGTATTTTATTAGATGAAATATCATACTTCCAGATTATTATGAGCTATCACTTAGATGACATATTCACACCTTTACATTTTACCAAAGAAGCATGCTTAAATTTGGAGCTAATTTATCTTCTAATTTGCCCATTTTTTCCTGAAGTATCTTGAGAAAGTGGTAATATATACAAGATTGTTTCTGACCTTATATATACCTTACAATAGGAAAAGATTTATGCATGCCTAATGAAAACCTCTTAGAGTGTGCTATAATTTACATTGGTGTTCCATTTCCACAATTATTTGAGGGAAATTCCATGCAGTTCTAATGAATTTACAAATTGTATATGTTCCAAAACATTTTGATGTGATTATATTCTTACAGACTTCCCTTAATCCTTGTGATTGCATCTCAGAGGCACTTTTTGAAAATGTATTTTGAAGCTTAATTTACATGGCTTGTAATCTCCAGATTCTAACTTTTTCACTCATGGTCTAATCCATTTAAAATCTCCAATTACAATTCTTCATCTAGAGTCACTTGAAAAACTCCCCAATCTGGTGATATATAGTCTTTTCCTCACAGTATTTTACAGTGTGCAGACAAATGAAAAGCAATTCTGAAGTATGGACATCACCTACCCACAGTCTGTACCTCTCTCCCTCCCCAAATATGTATAAACAAGGAATAAATGGCTGTGGTATCATAAATTGGATTAATGCCAGTGGCAGTGCAAGTGAATGTGGATTCATGATTTGTTCTACAGCAACAAAGACTGTTGAGTTGACAAATGTGTTACCTAATTGAGATTACTTAATTATTAAGTACATTATTTGTTATATCGTAATTCAATTGCTCGTAGGTTTTCAAAAGGCCTCATTCTGTTAAAGCCTGACTTCATTTAGAGTGGCATTTAAGTCAAAAGTAGAGTGGGGAGCAGAATTTTTAATTTCAAAAGAGATTTAAAATAAATCCCTTGTTCTTCACTGTGAGAAAAATAAGCAACCAAACCATAAATGTCCAGTGTGCCAAAATTCTTATGTATTCTCTCTCTCTTATATTTAATTTTCTAAGGAAAAAAAAAAAAAAATCCCAAGAAAAAAAGCAATNATTTTAGGTGGAGAAATAATTTTTCTGATAAAAGTGAAAAAGGACAAGTATTTTGTTGAGTACTTAAGTGTATGCAGTGCATAAAAAATGCTGTTGGAATAAATATTATATTATCAATGTAATGTAACGTAGACTGCTCAGAAAGAATAATGGATGGGAATTAGCTCATAAAAAGAAATCAGAGGTCAAAGTACAAAAATCCATGGAACTATAAGATTACAAAGAAATAGAAACATGAAACTAAAATAGTATCTGACAAATATGAGAGAGAATGACAAAGATGATGATACTGCTAGAGGCTGAAAAAAAAAGACATAGATATTTTCTTTGTGCAGCATACAGCAGTCTTTTGGGACACTGTAATAAAATAAAATAAGCAGTCATGAGAAGGTTTATGACTCCATGGGCATATTTTCAGCAGGTGGAGAAACTCCATAGATCATTAATCAGTCATTAATGGAATAGATTGAAATATCTTCATTTAACAGATGCCAGAATAGATGAGGGAAGAAGCCTTCTCTGATGACTCAGCTAAGTATCATTGCTTTGATTCTTCTGAGTACATCTTATATCCTTCAAGGCTTATTAACTGCCTCATCATGAGCTGAACCAGTTTCTAATACTTTAGCATGATTTGTGCTGCCTGAAATACAACTTTAAACTGTGATGTCCATTGAAATGTGTAATAAAATGGAACTAGAACTCAATGAACCCCTTGAGAGTCTTTTCATTGGTTTCTGCATTCAAACTGGATATGTGCTTATCTCTGCATATGAACAGAGAATATGCTCTTACAATAGCATCATTACCATAAAGGAAGCATGCCTCAGAAGTTAGAGAATAAGTTTAGGCTTCAATTGCTACAAATTCCACTTCTGATTATTCCATTGCCTTTCTGTGTTGCTCAGGATTTTTTTCTAGTGAAGGAGATGGTGATTTAGTCCTGCACATTGTCCTTGCTGGTTCTGGAGCTCCATAGCTGATTCACAGGTGCACAACCTTTTCTCAGTGGCAAAATTAACATGATCTGTGCATTTGTGCCTGCACTATCTCAGGTTAAAACCCAGCTTGAAGAGGAAGTTCCTCAATCATTTACATTGCCTGAGAACTACTGGACATATATTCAAAAGAAGATGGCGAAGTTAGACAGTGTCCTAGTCATACCAGCAGTGCACTTGTCAAGCAGTTGGAATACAAGGGTTCCTTGTAACACATTCAAAACGAGACAGCTTCTGACACACAGGAAACGTGCCTTCCTGTTACATGACTCCACAACAGACATTCATATCCTCTGGACTGATGTGAGAGTAGCTGGAGGGGAAGGTGCATTTGAATAACATAACAGTCACACTTCAATATTGGTTTTGAGGATGTACTTTGTGTCAAGCAAAGAGGCAGGAATACAAGTCTACTCTTTTTTTTCTCATGTTGCCTTTTGGCTCATGTAAGTATGTGGATATCTATCCCATTTTTCTAGATTTTCTCACTCCATCTCCTAACTCCACCTGAGCATTGAATAGGCAACCATAATATTCCTAACACTGTGGTTGGACAGGGTCCAGTCTTATATAGGTTTTGGTAACTTATTACTGTACAAGCATTCACTTCTGAAACATTTGTTAATGTGAGGCAGTGAAATTGAAGCTAAATTTAGTTCACATGAAAGATAAACTCTTAAAGAAGTTTCAATGTTGGCTTCCAAGAGCTAAGGAGAAAAAAAACCCTAAAAAATAAATGTTAAGATGAACCTATGAGAAATACAGGTATAAATTTTGTACCTTTAATTAATTTTAAGGCACTCTGTTCACACAGAGCTCTGAAAATTAACTTTCAAGATGCTCAGTTTACATTTATTGCAAAAAAACCCACAAAAAACCAAAAAACAAGCAAATAAATAGAAAAAGTAACTTCATAGTTTTACTGCAAGTTGTCAGTCTAGTCAAAACTCGATAGAGACATATAAGCCCATTTGAAAAGAAAAACCAAAAATAATTTATACATATAACATATAAGCAAGACACAACTGGAGTGTCTCTAAAACACCCAAATGGAGATGTTTACCCTTCTGCTGCCAGATGCATTCTTATCACACCTATCATTTTTAAAGCATGGAAGAAATCCAGTTTCTGTATGTTTGACAGGAAAATACTGTAATAGAGTAGCTGGTCAAATATAGTTCAAAGTGAAGCTTGCATTTTAGCTGATTTGCCAATAATTATAAAATTACTGTTTAGTGTAAGATGTATAAGATATGGACTAACTGGATCCCTGGAGTATCTGATTATTGAAAAAAAAAAAAAAAGTACAGTTTTTTTTCATACCTATCATATTTTTGACAGCGTAGCTGGAGATTAATGAAAGGTTCACACAGAAATAGAGCTCTGTGATTGCAAGCAGCAAAACACAGAACAGCAATTATGGAACAGATCAACTAGCTTTTGTAATAGCAACCCTGTTCCACATGGTCTTCCTTGCTAGTTACTTAAACACCCACAGCAGTTTATAAAAAAACAAGTAGATTATTAATTAGGCTTGATTATGCCATGGTCTCATTTCCTTTCAAATCACTTGATTCTTTTCATTCATTTCAATGTGATTTAAATGGTACCTCTAATAGTAGAGGTGAGTAATGCGATCACCCTTGTGGTCACTGATTTTCAGTCATCTTCAGCTGGTAGTGACAAATGCTTTCATAATTAAATTGACTGGAATGTCAGAAGCAATATCTATAATAAACCAGTATGACGGAAGAAACCAGCCAAAGAAGACTTCTCAAGGTTTCTTCAACTGCAGCAGGTTTTTTTCTCCTTATTTTCCCTGTCTATCTCCCAGTCTTTACCCAGTCAATGCTTCTGGCTCCTCACCTCCACCTACATGTAAACTAATGTCACCCCTTAGGAAAGGTTTTTTTTTCACCTTAGCAGTGAGTCAAGGAGACACAGACCTGAAAATCAAGAAATTAGTCTTGTTTTTAAATACAGCTTTTCAGAGGAACTCTGAGTTCAGAGTTGTTTGTTATGAAGGAGAAAAACAGTCTTTCCTTCATAACAAGGAAGCTGCTCAGGCAGCTGGGTTTAGTGAAACCCAGCACACAGAGAAAGGAAACATCAGAATTTCACTTCTAGGAACTATTCTCAAACTCTGGTGCTGCCTTCCTCTTTCTGTCCTAAAATAGAAAGAGCAATGGACTATCTTTAAAAACACGCTTCTCCAGCTTCCACTGCTGATGCCTGATTGAAGATTGGAGATTCTTTCCCTGTTTTATAGCTTTTCTTTATCTTTTTCTTTTTTTAACTCTTCAGCAGCTTTTTTTGTTTATGGTATTTTTCAACAGACTTCCTTTTCCAGTTTCTAATATGGCCTCACATCACAGAATCTCATTAGAAAAGTTTTTTCATCAAATATTTCATAACATAAAAGTCCAGGAATACAAAAATATCTATGATTTCAGTTGGAGCTACATTTTGCTGAGAAAACATTGAAAGCTTTGTTTCTGAATGCTTTTGTTTAAATTACTTCTTTTAACACCTGCAATTTTCTTAGAACTTTAAAGATCGTAGAATTTCCAACTATAAAATAATCCCATTATAAAATGTATTATTCCAGTTGCAGAATTTATGATCTTTCTTTACTGTTCTTTGCCAAGACAAACTCAAAATAATACACTTCGATTACCAATACTGCTCTCTCCTCCACTTCCCATGAAAACTTTTTCCTAAACAGATCAACATTTCATGCTTTGTATTTTCTACTTTGTGGTACATTCACTGATTCATCCGGTTACTTCCTTTATGTATCACAAGTTGCTCTGCATATATACAACTGAATATTTTTTGCCAGCTAAGTTGCTCCCTCAATGTCATTGAAGCACTGACTAGAAAATCTAAACATCCAACATGCATCAAGACTTCTAAACGTAGATAGATGTCTTAATATTAAACTTTATCTCAGACCACGGGCTTGTGCTTAGGTGTTTAAGGTTGTTTGACCTGCCAATTTGGAAGTTAGTGCAGACACCCTCCACAACTAGCAAATATGACACAGGGATCATACAGAAATATTTCCAACCAGAGCAGCACTCCAGCAGCAGGAAGTCATGCAGGAAACTCAGAGCATAGAGCAACTATATGCAGAATGCTCTATCAAACGCCTTGTCAGTACCATCACTTGAACCAGTTCAGCTGCCTAAACTTGTGCCTCAGGCCATATAAAAGTGTCTAAGGTATGTCACCTGGGTTCCATCTGCCAGAAAAGTACAGATGTCCATAGGTATTCAATCTTCTTTAGGCTCACAACTGAGAAGCAGCTCATTCCTCTGACCTGTGACAAAGCAAAGAAATAGAAGACTTCATTTGGGCAAATATTACTTCAAAAGCAGACGCACACAACATGATGCAGACACCTTGTGTTTTACTGTGAATATTGACTAAATTATCTTTAGCAGTTATTTCCTATCTAGCAATGCTTTGTAATCTCTCGGTCCTCACACTGAATAAAACCACTGTGACATTTTTATATCCTTGTGTACAATATCAATTTATGGCTCTTGTAAAATGATCTGAACTTATCCAGAGGAGATAAGTAAAACTTGTTACCCTGCATGGAAGACAGCGAGGTACTTTTTTGGATGTCATAGATTTTTCTATTATAATACCTTAACATCTGCAAAGTAGGTTTTCAGCTGTGAAGGGAATAAACACTGTCTGCTGAGGTCCTAATTTCATTTGTGTACACACAACTATTTAATGCCTTCATGTATGCATTTGTACTTACACATTCATGCCTCTGAGTATATATCCAAACATATACTTGGATGATTAAAAAGCAGCAAATAATTATGGATATAAATACACACCCAGTGAATTTAGTATTTGATCATGAAATACACAAAGCTTTAATGAACACCATTAGCAACTGCCTGAGATGTCTGTTTTTCTTGTAATGAGTAAAATTATATTTTTCACACTGGTAAGGATAAAGAGCCTTAAATTGTGCACCCCAGTATTTCAGATGTCATAACATAAAGAAAAAAACCCCACAAACTAAAACCAGAAAACTTACCAAAAGACCAAGACAACTTCTTTTTAAACTTAACATATTTTATTCTAATGTTATGACTTCTCTGAGGAAAGGGGAAATAGATGACTAATGATTTTTAAGCCTTGGAGTTAATAATGCTGGTAATCACTAAAGAGGAAATTACATCACTTACCTCATAGCCAAATTGCAGCAAAGCTGTGGTACTATCTAGTATTAATAATAGACTGAATTTTATTTCCCAGATCCATCAATAGGAAAAGAGATAATAACGCAAAAAACAAATACTGGCACCATGATTCGATGATGGGGGTCAAATACCAAGTGACAGTAGGTAAAGCAGTTTTTGCAGAAATGTACACATATATATATTCAATACATGTATATACAATATACAGAACCAGAGCAAAATATATATCTTGCTTACATTTCCAGTGCACTATCCTTGGCTAGCAGCCAGACTCAGACTCAGCTGCTCACTGACACCCTCTCCATCTTCGGCAGGTCAGCAGAGAATAAACAGAAAAAAAGAGAAATAAAAATGTTCACGGGTTGAGTTAAAACCAGGTTGTTTACTGATCACTGCCATGGGCAAACAATACTTGATTTGGGGAAAATTAATATGTTGACAAATAAAATAAATACTTAATAAATAGTTATTGAGTCAGGTAACAGAACACAAAAATGAATGTTGCAGACAGTAGACAGTCACTTCTTTCTGCCACTACTTATTCATCCCCTGATCCACTGTGGGCTTTCCTCAGTCTGTAGTGCTCATCTGCCCAGGTATGCATCCTTCCAAGGGCTGCTGGGTATGACTTCTCCTCCAAAGGGCACTACCACTAGTATAAATAGGTATTAGCATAATATTTTAATTTTGTAGTGGAATATTTCTGTTGAAAACTATGGCTGGTACCTATTCCTGCTCAAAGAACGGAGAACTACTGAGAGCAAGGATTCCAGTGGGTCATAGCTTCTCCTACACCAGCCATCACTGCAGAGCTCAGTACACTTCATTGGTTAGTGCTTGCTTTGTCATGTGTAAAATAGAGTTATTAGCAAATCAGAAAAACAAGATTTATTATTAGCTGCTTTTGTGGTCCAGCTACAGTTATGGTATGTGAATATGGTAGTTGTCTTAATCATTAAAAATTACATAACAAGTATAGGAAGAAAAATTCAATACGTAATTATACATTCTAGGAAATATTTTCATAGGGCCATAAAATTGACAAGTAATCCTAATAAAAAATGAAAGGGCAAACCTCTGGTGAATATCAGTCATCACCATAAAACACCTTCATAACTAGGGATTTTAGTCTAAATATTAGACTATTAGGCTAATATTTAAAATATTAGCACAGAAGATATTGTTACTTGGTTTTTGTTTCAAATTATTTGCTATATAGACCATAACATACATATGTTCACGAGGGACTTATGTGTGATGTAGAAGCTGTTCCTTTCTGCATAAATTGTAGTACAACTTGCTTTAGTCAGAAACAGATGAGGCTCACCTGTCTAATGGTGACAATAACTGGTATAAAGGCAACTAACTTATATCAACTTTCTAATCCTTTTACTTCTAAACTTGGCCTTGATGTCTTCTCACTAACACTGATAAACACTCTGAAAATTGGAGGGTTTTTTTGAATAAAAGATTCTCAGTAAATTGGTACAGACGGCTCTATCAGAACCTAATTATGACTGTGGAGCCAGAAAATAGATTGCATTTCCCATACATTATTAATGCTCTTCAAATCCTCATTTGTCATGTTCAAGGTTATGTAGAGATGACATTCAAGGAACCCAAACTTCTTGCTAAACTCATTTTGACAACCTAAGTCCTTTATAACAACACCTTCTTATGCTCTTGGATAATATTAAAACGAAAACACCATTCTCATGAGATGCCACAGAAACCATAAGGTTACAAGGAAATTATTGATGATGAAAATTAAGTTCAGCACCATAAGAAATTATTTCATTAGCTGACTTTCACATAAAGTAGTCAAGAAAATGTGTATATAAAGAAATAATTAGTTTTGTACAACATGTACATATAAGTAGTTAGGCACATTAAGACCTGTAACTAATACAGAGGCCCATGACTAGAAGGTGATACAAAATATTATTAGTGAATGAACATTGATTCTGAACACTTTTAATAGAAGAAAACACAGTTAAAGTGGTAACCAAAAAATATATATGTGGGTTTTGATGCTAAAAGTACAGGGGACAGTTTATAAACAAACCTAAAGCCAGATTGTACCCGCTTATTAATTCTGAGTACTTCTAAAGAGCTAGGATAAGATCTCTATGAGTAAAATAAGTCTTAGGCTTTCAGTATTCTGACACTCCAAAAATAACTTTGAATACAGAAGTCAAATGAAATTTTGTGAAATTTTCATAGTATCCAGCTTCAATTTAGTTTGGATCAATTAATATTGGAGAAGTCTGTGATGTTTCAGAGTTTTTATTATATCTTGGTATTTCAGTACAGGAAGGTATTCTGCTTTATTTCAGCTTAAGTAAACAACAATTCCTAATGGAAAAAGTGAGTATTCACAGTTATCTGTGGTGAAAGATGAAAAAAAAAGTATTATAAATGCAGTAGATATCTAAAACATCTGAAAAGTATAAAGCTTTGCCCATTCTATTCACCACTGTTTATACTTGTTGAAGCTATAAGCCACTTGATAGAAGAAAAACGATGTATTAAATTAGATACTGGCATGTAGTTGTTGGTCACTTACCACAGTTATCCCAGGAACAGCTACTTAAACTTTTGTAGTACCTTATCATGTCGAACCATCTTATCGTACTTTACAATATTACATTAAAATTGAAGGCTAATCCATTTTATAGATTTACTGTTCAGATAAAATGAGATAAAATCCAAGGGACCAAACAAAACATGCATGTAACTTCTACCATCTCTGTACAGTTACATAGGTCATTACTACACCACTGAAATCCTGTAGGTCTTATATTTATATCTAAAAAAGGCAATTGTAAGCAAGGGCAAATTTAAAATAACTAAAAAAAAGAGAGCTATTTGTTCATCTGTATTTTTCAGTGATCTCTTTGACATTGTTTCAGATACTTGGATTTGAGTAAGACCTTATTATTATCATTATTCTCTTGCACCACAATTCTCCATCTTTTGGTCTTGCTGACGAGTTGTTAGTCTTCCAACATGTGTGTGTCTGTTTCAAGGAGACAGTGTGCCACCATATTTTGTTAATTAAACATGATATGGAAAGAAACAACATATATACAACCTTCTCAGGATATTGAAGAGACGTTTGTTAAGAATTATGCCTCTGTTTAACAAACAAAATATCTTGAACATTTAGGAAACATGAATCTGAATAAAAACATTTGTCTTTCTTTTGCGAATGAATATAGAATAATCTTGAAAAATTTGTTTAAGTAAAGATACTTAGTTTCTCATGTCAGTAGGCAAAATTAGATAAAAATTAATTTATCATATCAAGTAGCAACTAAAACTTATAACAAAGACTACAGATATGGGCAGAAAAATGACTTACAAAAATGCATGTAACTAAAGACCTTGAAATAAATTTGATACCAAAAAGCATAGGAGCTGAAAATATTTAATCTAACACAAAGAATTAATTGCAGTCTAAATTTTAGATGTTCAAGTAAGTGCTGAAATATACATTGACTAGGAAGACTTGACTATTAAAAGTCCCTAGGGGAATGTTGAGTACATCTATGTGGACACCACAGGCTCTGTCCCTAAGTTTAGTGATTGCTTGATATGACCTTTTGGACTGAAATAAATGAACATGTTCCTGCAGCTTTTACAGACTTGGATCATGGTTCTTGTAATTCAATATCTGCTTAGAGCAGTTGCAAAATGAGGTTTTGCTGGTAGTGATAAAGCTTAAATAGATACTTTACAGCTTTTTTGTTGCTGTTGTTTTTTGGTTTTTTTTTAAATGGTCATTTTAGTATGTGTGTGTGTCTCTGCTGGGGGGGACCAAGCCTTTAGCAGTGTCCACATGGTCAGCTAGGCCGTACGGCCACTGGAGTCAGCAGCCATGGCAAGAAGGCTGACATGGGGCACCCGTCAGGTCAATAAGGTCCACCTGGTAACTCATCCACGTCACACCCTCTGGAGCCCATGACTGGCTGCAACACCCCTCACTTTGGCTAAGGGGACAGGGAGTGGTCAGTGAACCAAAGGTCCCACCTGGAGGGCGTGGTCACAGTTACCAAAGTCTATAAAATGTGCTCACGGGGTCTCCATTATGGCCCTGGCCTCTTTGAAGCTGTCAATATGTGATCTTCTGAGCAGTAATTGTATTTTTTGTTGCTCTTTTTCTTTCTTCTCTTAATCTTTCTTCCTTTATTCATTTATTTCTCTTGTGGGTAACCTAAAGACCTATTTTCTGTATTTAGTTGAGGTTGTGAGTCCCTAACTTAAGTTGCATGGAGTTTGTGCTTGCTGGGTGTAACAAAGGCTCTCTGCAGCAATGCTTGTGAGTTCTGGTAACCTGTTGTAAAGTTTTTGTGAAGTTGCATGTTTGAAAAACTGTTTTTGGTAAAACACCTATTTTCTTACCAAATTAAAAGAAATCTCTTAGAGAAAAATGTGTAGTTTTTCTCCAGACATGAATTCAAGGTACCAGAGAACCAATGGCTTTACAAGGATTTGTGTGGGTGAAATTTCTTGACGCCTGAAATTAAAATGTACACCTCATAAAGCCTGGGGCTTCTGAACTAGGTTGTAACAGTACACTACCTTTAGCTTTCTTATTTCATGCCAATACCACAATGCAACTGATTCCGTGTTTTATATGGTATCTTTTCTTTTACTCTTTAGTCTCCATGATTTGAGAAATATAAAAATTTACTCATCTTCACCAATAAAACCAAACACTTGTAATTTCACAAGGAACCATTTTTGAATGTTTTAAAGGTACTTTCCAAGTAAGTGCATGTTCCCTTTCATTGCAAAAATTGTCACACTTTTTGTTTCTCATTGACATTTTCAAGTTTTGCTCCTTTACAAATTTTTGAAAAAAAAAAAAAAAAATTCCCACCTTGGTATCTATAAAAGAACAAAAAATAGATGCAATCTGCAAATTACATGCATAGATTTTATTTAATGTATAATTCAGAAAAGCTTTTGTGACTGTATTTGGCACATAAATTGCGTACGAAATCTTTTAGTTATAACTTAGTTTATGAACGCCTATTATAATTTTTAATTTTTCCCCATAGATTGCTCTAATATGTCTAATCAAAGTGATTGTCCTTCCCTGAATTCCTGAAGTTCCTGATGTCTTCTGGACAATAAGGTGCCCAGAACTGCACAAACATTCTGCATGAGTGGCCACATAGAGCCATATGGAAAGAGATTTTCATTCCTTTGGCTTCTTATTTGATTGGAATAGAAGCTAAAATTCCCTGGTTTTTAATCTTTCCCCCCATCACATTACATTTGTGTATAAGCAGCTAAAAGCTCCATTGTTGTTAATACTGTCCATTTAGGGCAGGTATTCCCATGGAGTGTTACTGTGTTCCAAGCACTTCATATCTATGAATAACTGTGCTTTGATTTATTAACCTCCACAGGTGCTTGTGCGCAGGTTTGCAGGCTGAAGGTACTTTAATTGTTTCCAGTCTACAATTAACGTCTGAGTCTTTTAGATGTTTGTGTATTTCTCATTCCTCCCTGTTTTGAGGGGTTTTTTGCATCAACTCTTAATTTAGTATAATCTGAAAATGTAATTAACACACTATTTGTTTTTTCTTTTTCAATTCATT
>VWZG01004969.1:20476-35867 GCA_013396735.1 Grallaria varia | reverse complement strand
TGTTTTTTCTTCTTCAATTCATTAATAAAAGTAGGTAGTGATTTTTTCATTCCACTCAGGCATAAATAACTTAAGCAGTCAATATTGAAATTACATTGAAATTTAAAATCCTTATTGTAAAGATTCATTTGAAGCTCTAAATGCTTGAGGTGAAAAAAAATATTTAACAAACTTTAATTAACTAAACAGTATATTTGGAATATAAAATAATGTAATAGGTCTGACAGTTCTTAAAGGCATTGTAACTGCTTCTTTTAGTTTTGGATCTCAAAGAGATAGTGATTAAAGCTCATACATTACTATATGTTTTACCTGCCCATACAGTTTGCCAGTCAGTTTAGCTCAACACTGAAGAAAAGTAGCACAAGGTGAGAGCATAAATTAGTTGTTACAAACCAAATGGACATGTATTTTGAAATCCTTTAATATTTGTAAGTTGGTTCCTTCAACTCCTGGTCAACGAAGAGTCAGGCATTGTGCCATTCCAGTCTCTCAAGCGCATAATTCCAAGCGCTAAAATGAGACCCTTTATTGACTTGACACATTAGTGATGTGTTATTTGTGGAGTCAACATAGCACCAATCTTTCTGATAGTCTACAGTTACTCACCTGGAACTACTTTTGAAGATTCTTACCCTCTGAGAGATTCTTTCCTGAAAGTCTTCATGCATTTCCTTTTTTTTTTCCCGTTAATCAAGCTGTATAAAGATATTCCTCTGACAACATGCTCTTAATGATTACCACCAAAATCTCCTGTTACTGATGGCTCAACAAATAAAATAAAATCTTTTTTTTTTTTTTGCTTTCATCTCCCCTTTAGCTGTCCTTTTTCAGGGAATATAAAAGATATTTGTCATAGGGAAAAGTTAGAACCTATGGTTAGAACTTTGTGATTGGGAAAAGTTAGAACCTATGGTTCCAGCTGATGGATTGTCTGACCCAGTTCTTTGCATCAGCAGTTGATTTTTTTTCTACAGAAGGGCAAGACCCAGGAAGCTATAGTCTTCTACCTAATGTTCTCTAAGTCTCCAACTATTTTTTAAGAGCAAATTCCTGCTTCTGTATTTATTTTAAATGAATTCAACTTCCTTTTTACTCTGGAGTCTCTGTAAATTTCCCAGCACTTGTCAAGGAATTGCACTTGTCTACTCCAGTTCCTGAGGAACTGCCTCCTGCTTGTTTTGAACTGGGAACTGACTAGCTTCATAGTCTGAACTTTCTAATACCTGCAGCATAAGATGCAGTGAACAGTTAATACCTGTGCTCAGTCTTGACACCATTCATAAATTTGTAGGGCTCTTTGATCTTTCTCTAGTTACCACTTTTCTACCCTCAAGGGCTCTGGACTATATATTCTTCATATGGATGCCACTCCACACTGTCAAACTTCCTTGTTGTTTCTGATTTTTTTTTAACTCTATGTAATATTTTTGAGATGGCAGACCCAAAACTGAAGACAGTATTCAAGATGTGGCTCAATTTTGTATTTATTCAGTCAAAGAATGATTTTTGTCTGTAATCTCATCATCTGATTAGCTCTCCTGCTTGCTGCTGAACTTTGAGCTTTACAGAATTGTCACAACCCTAGATCCTGTTCCAGACATGGAATAGTCAGTTCAGAGGTAATTTGCTTAAATTTTTGTTTCTCTTGTATATATTTGTGTACTGTGTTTCTATGTATGTACCTCACATTATCTACATTGAGTTTAATCTCAAATTTTATTTACATTTTTTTCCTTTAGAACCTTCCTAGTGAAATAAATGTGGTATCCTATAGTTTATGGAGTTATGCAGTTTCCTTATATACCCTAGTTTTTGGCAAAGAACTAGAAAGGAATGGACAAAACCCATTTGGCGGAAAAATAAATACAATGTTACAAGCCCTGCCTTGTGCCCCAGGATGTGTTCCCTCTGTCTTCTTCCTCCTGGACTGAATCAAATCCTGCATTAAGCCATGTCACCAGCAAACTCCTAAAAGTACATATATTAGTATTTAACGCAAATACTTAAAAAGACTAACAAACTTTCAGGCATGGCCAGGATAAACACATTGCCTTCAGTAACATATTTTTAGATAGATGCTGTCAACTGCACAATTCTAGTACTAAGTTTGTGTCATTGCATCAGATTTTTATAGACATTTATACTGCCTTCCTCTAGCCAAAACCACACACACATATTCTGGAAACAAACAGAGGAAGTGTGCTAACACAGAACTTTGCCAGAGCATTGTCTCCCTATGGATTTATGCATTATTTGATGAATTTCAAACTAGGCCATTAGAGTCAGGTCCAGTGCAGAGCTCTTTAGCTTTGAAGTTTGAAGTGGTATGAAGCCAGCTGGGTGTGTTCTTGTGTCCATCTCCAGGGTGCTTACCAAATGTCATCTGTCATAAAATGGATGTATTTTGGGGTGGGATAGAGAGGGGGAAGGCAGACTTCTCCGAGGTCTTTATAACAGGGAAACATGGACCCTGGGGTGTCCATATGCCACAGATTTTCTCTCTGTTCCACTGGAAACATAACCAAAAAGCAGATAACAGAGATTGAGTGATTTTGTTTTAAAATACAGATGCCGACAGTTGCAAAAAGAAAGTAACTTTCATGTAAGAAATACTGATGCAAGATTGAAAACATGTCTATATTTTATCTTTGATTTTATATATCATATGTTAAGATAGTATTTAATTATATTAAATAAATGACACAAATACTGAATAGATTGTGAAATTACTAAATAATGCAGTAATTCTGAAGTAATTCAGTGCGCTTTAGGATACTTATTAGAGGGATACGTTTTCAGAATACATTTGTGATACATATTGAAACATTTTCAGTATGTTTCTGTCCTTGAATAAAGGATGTATACAACTCTATACCACGGAACAGGTAGAAAAACATTAGTACATTCCAATTAAAACTTACTTTTCTCAGTTTCAAGGACATCCTGAAGTTTCAGCGTTATTCTGTAGGAGAAGGAGGTCCTTCTCTATTTAAATTCTGCTGAAGATGTTTTGGTGACTAAATTTTAATTACATATTCCCTCTTCTCCTCATAGTTTTTGGTGATAAATCATTGCTGCTGAATTTTCTGTTGTACATTGTTTGGTACAAGATAATATTGTTCACAGAGCCTGCCCTCATTATTTGCAAAGCAGGAATCACAGGCTTCTTTGAAGTTGTGCATTATTCACCTTTTTCTACAATTCATTTCCTCATACAACTACAGTGTTTAATACTAATTTAATTTAGCAGGATGTGTTGTCATGTAATGTTTAGCCCGTATGAATATTTAAGAAGCATAAAAGAGACTCACACTGACATGCGGATCACTTGCAAAACAAAGAATATCAAAGAAATAGTTGAGGTATTATTTTGCTGTTGTACTCAGTCTTCTTTCTTCTCCGATGGGATGGTGACATGCAGTTGTAATTCCTTCTCCCTTTTGCATGTTCCTGACTTGCTTAGGCAGAAAGAGCATGGCTGTGGAACTCACATCTTTATGATTATCTACCAATGACATCCAAATTTACTATGTTTTTTACATACATACGCACACCTAAAGACAGACCCACATATACGTATATGCATGTATTTCAGCCTTGAGAAGTTAGCAAAATTTAACATGCTTCAAAGGTTTTTAAGGGTTTTACAATGATATCTTGTCATCAAACATTAACATAGACCTACTGAGAAAATGAAAAAGGACTTGCCAACAGTGACAGAAAGGCAGCACAATGATGTAAGGCAGTAATGTCATTTATCCTTTCTCCATTTGGCTTTTCTCATCTTCAATAGTTGTTTAGCTGGGCTAAGACCACTGACTTCTAATTTGAAGGGCTACGTTCCATTGAAAATGCTTGTCTTTTCAGTTTGCTCAGGGCATTTAGAAGAGGAAACTTCCTTTTGAAGCAGTTCAAAGAAAGAAAGGTTCTTGCTTTCATTTTAATATATTTGTGGGATGAAGAGAAGACTGAAGTAGGCCATCATGTCGAACATATAACGAGTGAAAAGATAGTGAATGCAGAGGGTTGTGAAGGGTACATGTAGAAAGAAATGTGATAACAAAGCAAGAGACCAAGTGGAAGAATTCCAATATACAATGTTCCAAATCAATAATTTTTTGAGAAGTATTCCTGTTCTTGATTGCAATGCAGTATTTTTTACTTAGATTGTTCTTCATTTGCTTAAGTGCAAGTGAAGTGTCACAGCTGTTATACATCTAAAAAGTTCTCCAGATTTTCATACTATCTCTTACTTTTTAACTCTTCCAGTAGAATCTATTTCAATAACAGTATTGCTTTTATTACTTGGCTATGAATGTGACTCCTGTTACACTGAACATTACTTGATTTAAGTGCCTTTTATGTAATGCCTTATATGCATTGGATTTTTTTGTTTCTGGTAAGTTTTATAGCGTCTATAGATTGTTGTAATATACATTAAATTGGATAAAAAAGACAGAATCTATGACTCTATCATAGCTTTAATGATTCAATCAGCATTTTATCTCAGTTATTTCTATCTCCTAAGAGGGAAGTTTATTAAAAAACTGAATTATTTGAATGATACTAAGAAACAAGCAAAATAATTAATCACACAAGATTTTTATCTCTTTCAATTTCATTATTGTAAAATTTTCATTGACTTTTCTTGCCACATGTCACCCACTGCTGGATTGATAGTACTATGTGTGACAAAACAGCTAAAGAAGGTATTATTTAATTTTTCTGTGAACCCTTTGGCCCTGCACAGAAGTAAATCTAAAGATTATCTTGCAATAACTTAGAAACCTGAAGAAACTGATTTATCTCAAAGATGAGAGGTCATGGGAAGATTTCAAACATGTTCTGTTTCATTCTAGCAAAGATCAAGGCATCTGAGAAGAGCCTCACATAAACTATTTTCTACCTCCACTATCCATAACAGAATAAAAAATGGCACCTTATCTCCTCCTTCAGGATATCAATACACTTAATTTTCCAGTTAAACAAATACAGATGTCAATTTAATGGTGTAAAATAAACACAGAATAAGCCACCTTAATATGTTGCTACCATAAAAATACATTAGTGCTAGACCTCATAAGCGTTAACTTGAAGGGGAAAGAATTTCTCCCCTTTAAGAAAGTTAAAGGTAGTACAAAAAGTCAAATGTGCAAAACCTGATGCAAGAGTCCATCATTAAAAAAAATGTCTTCCCTGTCCCCTCATGTCCTCTGCCTGGTCCTGTGAAATATGAAGTGTACTAAAATTCCTGAAATACTTAAAGTGCCCTGATTCTCCTAGGCAAAAGGGATTGTACTGGATTATCTAAAAGACTGAGGGAGATCTTAAAGATTATATAATAAACCACATTAAATACTGACTTTATTTAAGTGATTTTAGCACTGGCTACAATTTTTTTAATTCTGATTACAAATAAAATTAATTCTTAAAATTCAGTCTTAGCATGTGCTACTCAGTAACGAGCCACCCCCTAATAAATAGCTTGCTTTTTTTTGCATACTTTCTGACTTTGTTGCTTGATTGATGATCAACTTTTAAAGAAATATTTCTTAAATTATACAACCTTGAACAAATGCTTAGTCTTTGTGTCCAAAAATAACCACATTCTATACTTTAGAATTCTAATCTCCTAATTACTGAATACATACAGATCCCAGGTATTCAATATGAATAATTCAATTTGTATTTTCTGTTCTGTGAATCATCATGACAATGAACAACCTCAAGTATTCACTGGCTGTTGGGTAGCTATTAAGGAATAGTAAATCTCATTAATTTCTCTCGTGAAATTATCTGGTACTAATGTGATAATAAAGCAAAGCAAGATGCCTGTTGTTTTGATGTTGATTTTCTGTGCATATTTTGTGGGATTTTTTTTTAAATTTCAATCAAAACAACAATTCTTTTACCTTTGACATCTGAAAAAGATTTTTATAAACTTCATTTTGTTCTACTATATTTAGAGTTTTATTCTAGAGAAAGAAAAAAAAAAAAAGGTAAAATTTTAATCCCTTTATTTTAGTTTTTCTGTGCCTGTTGCTGAGAACCCTTAGGTCTTTTACCCATATGTGTTGTCCTAAATATGTGGGCAAGCATATCTTTTTGTGTATATTGATGAAAGTCTAAAAACTTATGCTGGTGCATCTTGTAAACCCTTTCACTTCTCAGTGATGTTCTCTACTAACCATCCCAGTCCCTATCATCTATTGTCTGACCTCTCCATTGTTCTTAATAGCATGTTTAATTTGATGTTCAATACTAAATATCTATTTCATCTTGTCCAGCCTTTTACATTTTGTTTTCACCTATGAATGTTTTTGGGTGATTTTTAGACATAAAGCCATAGATTGGAACTCTATGTACACTTGATGTAAGCAAATGCACTTTTAGATCACCTAATTATTCTTTAGAATATATGAAAAAAAGTTTAGTGTTTGGTTTATTTTAGGAGAGTACTTTGTAGCTAAAATGTACTGGGGAGATCACTATTTAAATGACAAGATAACTGCTTATTAAATGATGCATTTATTTTAAGACCAGAAGAGCAGTGCCTTTTTTTTTTTTTCTTTTTTTCTTTTTTTTTTAATTTCTCTGGAAACTTTAAGTGACAGCTTTCTCCTCTCAGAATTCAGGCAGATTTTTCCTGTGGAATGAATACAACAATAGCAACATTTTGGGGATTAAAAGCTTGCCTCTGGTATAGTGAAAATTTTATTTCTTTGCTTGAGTGATTTCTCTGACCTTTTTTATTCTGTTTCATTTTTTATTTATGTAGAATAATACATTTGTTACTTCTCAATTTAAATTGCTTTTTATCCATGCAGGACAAATTAAAATGAAACTATTCTGGGAATGATATCATCTTGATTACCATACTAAAATAGAGGCAGGTTCCACTACCGTTGCTCACTGACCTGTGTCTATGAGTTCTTATTTCAAATTCCAGCTCTGTAAGTGACTTTGGGCTACTTAGTTAGTCTCTGAGTACTTGGCTTTCTTCCTCTGAAAATTATTTATAATCTCTTTTTGAGTTTTACAAACAATCTAATTGGGTTTGTAAACACAAACCAACTCAAAACTATGTTAATTAATATAACTATATGAAGTTCTCTTGTAATCATGTTATTATTTCTATTGTAAATTTTCATAAAAAGTGGATGAAAGTGGAACACAATCATAAAAGTTCTACAGTTATGTTATAGGTTCAGAAAGTCTGTGAAGGCTACCGTGAGTGCTGAGGGTTGCCTGGGCTCTATTTCGTTCACAACATCATGACCCATGGCAACCAGCCTGTGTCACTGTCCAAATGTGTGAGCAAAGACCAAAAGTGGTAAAACAAAGAGACAAAAATGTCAGCCAGCTGAGGACACTAATGTGAAGAATCTCTGATTTACTCCATTCACAGTTTTACTTTTTCCTGTCTGCTCTTAAGCCCATTTTCATTACTTCAAACACTACACTCTTTCACTCGGCATTCAAGTCAATTTTTATTTCTAATGGACCATAAATATCATAAATGACTGTCAGTCACCCCGGGAAAGCTATGTTTTTCCCTTTGAATATCCAGCATATATAAAACTTTGATCCGTGATTTTCCAGACTTGTTTCAAGAAGGCCCTGCCTAGACATGAAACACAAAAATTGGGCCAAGAAGAAACAAAGGATCAGAGCGGTGGCGGAGTTGGAATAAAAGAGAGAGAAAGTAAGTTTTCACTGTATTCCATAGTATGCTTTATGTTTTCAGTTACCTACTACTTTTTAATGAATTCAAAATCAGAATTCTAAATGGGAGGTACTTTTTAGTCATCATTGACAGCAGCTGAGGAAGGAAGGCAGTAGAAGAAGATGCTTCAGTGGAGAAGCCTTACTGAATGGGATGAAAACACACCATGACTGATGAAGCTGAAAGATTCACACTTGCAGAATGAAGGAAACTTCTCTTTTGATACTTCCTTCTCTAGACATCTACTGTGGATTCCCAACACTTTCTCTGCTTCCTCCTATTCTTCTCCTTCCTGCCACAAATCCATTTAAATGACATCTTTCCTCATCATCGTGCCTCCAGCTTTCCCTGGGTCAGAAAATAAACCAATTTATTGAAATGATTCTTTCTGGATTATTTTTCTACCACTTTAACCACTTCAATTCACTATGAGGTCATGAGTCAGCCAGACTCAGCTCAGTGGAAGCAATGGGACTATCCCATCCTGGTAGGTGTTGAGCTGGTCCATTTGCTTCTGGATGAGGGCAAAGAGACAGGCCTCTTAGGCTCGGGAAAAGACATAGCCAAAGCAGATAACTGTACACCAAGAAATTGTGCGTATCAATCACAATACAAATAATATCACTTTGTATTGATCATTATATAAATAATATTCTTGCTTTGAATATATCTTGCACACTAAAATATGTAACTAAAAACAATAATTAAACATTTTGTAAATCTGGGATGGAACAGTCAAACGGAACAAGCTGTAAGTATTTTACATAAGTATGTGGGATATGGGACCACTAAAGGGGTAAAGATGAACAGATGTAGCTCAACTTAGGAGACTCCCATGCTGGCAAAGAACAAGATATGAGTAAAAGAGTGCAAACGGAAAAAAATGGATCAGGATCAACTGAAACCTAGTCTTTTGCAAGAGAGGCAATAGCATAAAAGCTACAAGTATTACCAGTAAAATAAACCAAAATCAAATAAGAGAGAGGACAGCCCACCAAAATTCTGACAGAAGAGCCTCAACAACTGAAGGTTATCAAGGGCACTTCCCATCAGTACCAACTATATAAAATCAGCCTGGTGGTATTGTATAACCACAACTAATTCAACTAATTTAGAACATAAATGTAAACACTGAAGTTTTGTATCTTCAGAGAATGTCATTGATAATGGTAAGAATTTATCATTACCATGATGTTAAGGAGTAAATTTAATAAAGTTTTTTCCTCAAGTTAGTACCCTGTTTATTGCATCAGTCAGCACGTTCTCATCACAGCAGTCTGCAGTTGCCTAATGCCCATATATATATGTATATACACACATAGGCATATACATAAATGTTCAGTTACAGCAAAAGTCTCTGGAGAGCTTACCTCTCTTACAAATATGTCGTGCTAGCAATGTGATTTTTCTCTTGCTCTTTCAACTTCAAAATAATTCTGAACAAATTCTCTTTTCACTTCTTATGTTCACCTTCCTTTTTGGAATTTCAATTTATTTCTCCTTAGTTTATTGAATTATTTTAACTTAGTGATATAAGGATTATCTCTTTTCCAAACCTTACTTTACTATGTAAGCCAATAGAGAGCTGGTTGGATGTTTCACAAGATGTACCACTATTGATTCTGTATGTGCGCCTGTGTTTCTAAAAATATCAGCATCAAGGGAATTGTGAACAACTTAGACACCTTTTATCTCTTTGTTTATTTGTTATTTTTGAAGATATATATGCATTCTTTGGCCATTAAGTTTTCATTCCATTCTTTAATACAGCAGAGGGTAGAACTCATTAATCATATGCCAACCTTGGGAACTATAGTTATAACTCTCAGGTTTCAGAGCAGTAAACAGAAAATGTTATCTTTACTATAGAAACAGATTTAGGCAGTCCATGCAAAGCTATCTTAATTGTTTTCCATTAAATATTGGTCTCTGCTTTTGATTCGGTAAGTGATCTGATAGTTGCTCTTTCTATAGAAAACTAAAATATAATTGTTACAGACCAATATGCTAAACATCTAGTTCTAATATTTACATTGTGCAAATAAGAATGATTAATATTCATTGGATTCCAATTATCATTGGTCTTGTATTAGAAGGCAGAAATAGAAGAACTTTATGTACAAACTGTATATCATCATCATCATGGCTAGGCTTCGCAAACGAAGATTTGGGAAGGGCTCTACCCACGCTTGCTGCAAGCGCGCTGATGGCTAAAGAGGCCGATGCGAGATAGGCAAGTCCGGTTGCAAAAGGCACAGCAGAAAGTCTCCATAGGCGGTGTTGGTGAGGCACGGTTCTTTCTGCGTTGTCTTTTCTCCTCCAGACTGATTCTGCGTGCATTCTCAAAGGAATCAGCAGCGTTACAGATGGTGTGTCTCCATGCCTCCCGATTGGAGGCCAAAGTGGACCACTGATGGTAGTCAATATGGCCAAGGCTGAGGTATTGTTTCAGAGCGTCCTTGTATCTCCTCTTTGGGGCTCCTCTCTTGCGGCAGCCGGTGGCAAGTTCACCATAGAGCACGATCTTAGGGAGGCGGTGATCCTCCATCCTGGAGACGTGCCCTGCCCAGCATAAGAGGCCAAGGTTTACACATTGTTAATATGATAAAGTAGTGACTATGTATAAACAAGTATGGTGAAGTGTAGAAACTAGAGATCACTTTGTAAAACTCATATTTCAGAGTAATCAGGTATTTCTAAGTAAAGATAAATTTTGATACAAAGTAGGTTTTTGTTTTTCTAAACATTGATGTGGACCATGCACCAGTCAGATTTGTATGCAAATACATGAACCAGGTAGGCAGTGATGCGTAGAACCCCTCACAGCAATATTTATTAATACTAATTGCTTTTGGCTGGGATAGAGTAGATTTTCTTCATAGTAGCTGGTATGATGCTACTAAAACAGAAAAACAGTGCCAGCAACTCACTCCTGTTTACTTCTTGCTGAGCAGAGCTTACATGGTGTCAAGGCTTTTTCTGCTTCTCATGCTGCCCCACCAGGGAGTAAGCTGTGGAAGGGCAAGAACCAGGGAGGGGACACAGCCAGAACTGCTGACCCTAAGTGACCAGTGGGATATCCCATACCATACAACATTGTGCTCAGCCATTAAAACTCAAGAGAAATTATGTCAGGACAGTTGTTGTTCAGGCACTGACTGGCCATCAGTTGGCTGATGGAGAGCAGTTGGAGTTTGGCATCACTTTTTGTAATTTCACTTTCTCTTTGAAGAGAGAGAAGGTTAATCCACAACAAACTCTCTAGGTTCAGGATGTCTCTCTGGGGGGAAAATAAAAGTGCTCAAATTGGTAATTACATATTTGTTTCACTGTAAACAGTGTGAAAGAACAAAGGAGGCTTACAACATGTGACTGCTCCAATCTGTACAGTGGTAGAGCGATTAACCTGTGAACACCCAGAGTCTGATGAACAGAAGAAGTAACAAATTCACATCCCCTAGGAAATAATAATAGCTTTTTTTACCATTAGTAATCTAGATAAGAAATTATTCCTTTAAAAAAGTAAAATTGAAGTCTGACTTATTCTAATGTACATCAGTATAGCTCTTGTATTTAAAAGCTTTCTGTCGAGAAATTGTTTCTTTGATGCATATGTTGTCAGACTACTGACTGACTAGCCCCTGACTTTTCAGTTTATCATCATTCTCCAACCCAAACTTCTTAAGCTTTTTTTCTCATTGAAAGTGATGCAAACTGATTTTTTTTAAATTGTTACAGACTAATTGTTCTTTTTCAGAGGCTGTAATGACCTATTACCATGTAAATTCTTTCTTCTTTTTTATTCGTGAAGTTAAGCCCCGCGTGTGATTCCTTTCATGGAGACACATCAGTACCTTCACATTTCCACATATACTTTCTTATACAGGAACTACTATAACTGTCTATACAGAATTAAACACCTACCCCCAATTCACCTTGTACCATGACTGAACATTTGCAAAAATCCATGTTTACAAGGGACAGAAGAGATTGCATTCAGAATGTTGATGGTGCCGAGACTGTTACATTTAAAATGGGGATGAGAAATCACTTTGGTTTATGTTACAGTTTTTCTGTGAAGAAAACCTACAGCTGGTGCAACTCTAAATTTGGAACAGGCTGAAATTCCCCAACCATGATTTTGATGTCCAACAGACTGTCTTTATGTCTGCCTAGCAAGGAGGAGTGAATAAGGCAGGGCTAGTCCATTTATAGTTTTTTATATTTTTGTGTGAAGTAAGTCAAATACATGCAAGGCTATGGGGTTGCTGACAAAGATATGAAAGTCTCTGTCATAATTCCTACTTAATTATAAGTTGACTGTATCTCTATGTCTGTCTATCTATGGCTGCAGTCAACACTTGCAAGTGATTACTTTTTCCTGTCCAGTGAAACAACAGACATAGATTTGTATTGTAATGTCAGGAAGTAACTAATCTGTAACAGGAGGAGGAATTAACGCAGCAAGTAGTAGAGTAGTATGATATGGGAGTAGGGAATGTGAGTAACAGTTTAAGAAGGTGGGAATTTTTTTGAAACGGTAAGATAGCTTTGGGAGACTAAAGATGTGAAGCTACTAAAAAATTAAAAGAGGATCTCTAGAGAAAGGTTGTCTTTGTATCACCTAAGATATCATATAGACTTTCAGAAAGTGTTTTAGATATAAATCACTGACAATAGCCATGGCTTCCAGGTCAAATCACAGGCAACAGTCTTTGTCAATAGGATGATCAACCTGTTGTAAAAAGCTTTAAAGTAAGAACAACTAGGGAGGGAGATGACGAGCAGTAATCAAGTAAGAGGGTGGTAGATTGGGCTAGCAAGCTCAATGTGGAAGTTTTTGTACTCAGAGTGCAACTCCTAAAAGTTTTCAGATAATACCAAATTCAAAATTGATGCTGATATACCAAAAGGTTGTGCTGCCATTCAGAAGGACTTTGTCAGGTTGGAGAAACAGGACAACTGGAATCTTTTAAAGTTCAGCAAACAGAAAAGCAAAGTCCTGCACAGGCAGAGGTCTGCCTCCTGTAAAACAGCTTGGCAGAAACTTGGATATCCTGGTGGACAAACTGAACATGCTTCACCAGTATGCCTTTCTACTAAACAGCATCCTGGCTGCCAGCAGGTCAGTTAGGGTGCCAAGAGAGTGTATAGACTTTCACCTAGGCAAGTGTCAAGTAACAAATATGTGGAAAGTAAGCAAGAGTTATAAATGAAAGAATGTAAAATTTCTTTATAATTTATTTTCACTAGAATTTGGTTTTGTTTACCTTAGAAAAATGTAAGGTCTTTGAAAAGATAAAGAGTGTGCTTATGTGTTCATATTTTTTTAATGTTTGTGAACTTTTTAAAAAACAGATATTTCTATGGAACAAAGAGCCCATCTTCAGTTTCCAAATAAGAAAACCACTGCAAAAAATTTAATATTTTTGAGGTGATAGTGAATTCAAGATGCCTGTCTTTTCTTTATAACTTCTTTATTAAAAAATGCAAAACCAAACAAAGAAATAAATATCCCTTAACTAAACAAACCACAAACCAAAACCAAATATAAACCTAAATATAAAAGTAAATATATTGAGAAAGTTTCCTTATGTGCTGTGAAATTCTTTGTTGATATGACCAGGCAGATACTGTGTCTTGAAAAAATTGCTAGCCATATTTCAGTAAAATATATTTTATTTTATAGAAATAAGTCTGAAAGTTTCAGTCCATGTGAAGCTCAAATATCAGTATGATACACAAACACATTAAAATGTTTAATGACCAGAGAAAAACTGAGTGACTCTAGAGAACAGTTTATAATTATCCCAAGCAAATATGCATCAAGTTTTATCTCATCCTTTTAATCCCATTAGTCTATGCGATATTGCATTTTACCCTTTTCTGAAAGTTTGTAGAGTTCCTCCTCTCTCTTTATCTCAAGACTAATTTCTAGCTCTTTCCATATATCTCCTTTTGCTACTTAATTCCTTATTTTGACCAGCCTGTTTGGTAAGAACCTGTGGAAGAACTGTATTTATGATATTCACCTTAATAATTGTAATGCTGCTGTTTTGTTTTAGTTGTTTGTTGGTTGGGGTTTTTTTATTGGTTTGGTTTTTTATGTCTTTGTGTACTACTACCCTGAGTGGTTTTCGGCCATCAATTATTTCTTTATTTTTATGACAGTGGATATAGTCATTGTATTCCCAAGAAGAAACCCATCACCTAAACACCATAGCTATATTCACTTATGTATAAGGGCCTTGCTTGCTGCAGTTCCTTGAACCATAACATAACAATTCTAAAGATTTAAGAGCTAAATACATAAAGGTGTCTGAGACTCAGCAACTCTGAAATCTGCATTGCTAATTTGTGGGCAAAGGCAGAACAGAATTGAGGAAAATTTACAATCTTTTAGAAAGACTTCAAAAACACAGTCTGCAGAATATGGAGACATTTACTCCACAAAAAATGTAGATGGGAAATGAAGCCCTGCTTACCTCTCTCAATGAAATAAGCATCCACCTTGAGGCTAGAACTGTTCTTTCTGCTATAATCTCACTGCTATGAATACATTGTTGGAGATAAATATGTCAGCTCTTCTTATTTTCTGATTGCACACTTAATAGTCTAATAACAAATGTAGCCAGATGAAATCCTAGAGGCGTAAATTCAAGTATTCCTATTTCTGGTTTGACATTATGAGTTTTATTACATTGTTCACTATCATACAGGCATGGATTTAAAGATACTCTCAAAGTTGCATATCCGAACCTGTTCAATAATACCCTGGTTTATAAAAGGACTGGTCACTGTGTGTCCATATAAATAATCTTGATGGCCCAGATTTAGTCACACATTTGACCAAAATTTTTGCCACTGATACTTAAATAGTTTTCACAATGTCAAAGAGCAATTAGAACAAGAATTTGACTCAGCATATCAGGAACCCTTCTGCAGAACATGCCACACACTCCTGAAAATTCAAATCTCCCATTCCTGGATTTTCAATATCCCAATGATTCTGTAAGAATTATGATATTCTTGAGGGGTTCTACGCAAGGACAAGTTTGGGGAACACGGTAGAGAACATGCTAACATGCTATCTGTTCCTTCTGGTTCACAGCTAATACTTTGAAGATGTGAGATTGACTATTTTTTTTTACTATTATCAGCATTATATTTTTACTCTACTATCATCATAAATAGTAAAGGAATTAAATATGTAAATGCTCCCAGCAGTTAAGCACCTGGTATTCACAGAGAACAGTAGGGATGTTTTTAGTAGGAAATTAGATAGCCAGGTGTTTTGAGTGTGACCTCACTGAAAACATTGTGGATTGATGTTTTAAATTTGGCTATCAAAGACTGCAATTAGACAGCAAATTCCCTCAGAAGGCCTTGTCTTGAAATGACAAACTCTTTATTTATTAAAGTGTTGATAAAATCCTGAAATCTTCAAACACGTATAGTCTGTATTTTTAAAAATCTTTCCTTGAAACTAGTGTTTATATATTACCTTTTCTAACCAGTTGTGACTTCATTTTTTTAATGATTGTGGGGTTTAAATTTTGTTAATTTCTCTTCTATAGGTTCGTTTTTGTCAAAGATTTTACTTGTCTGAAGCTGCTTGTATTTTTTTCATAGAACATGTATTTAGCTTTTTAATTTTTTTTA